>VYZP01005662.1:15069-100314 GCA_013400635.1 Hypocryptadius cinnamomeus
AGCACCGCCTCCGCGACCCAGCGGCGGCCGCGTTTATATGGGAGCGGCGCGGGCAGCCGCCGAGTTCCCGCAGTTCGCCCGCTGCTGTGCAGCCGCCGTCGCCGCCTCGGCCCGGCACCCGCCGTCCCGCCGGGAAGGAGTCGGGACCGTTTCGGATCTCAAGCAGACGGCCCTCTCCTATTTAGTCGTGGCTTTTCCAAACCCTCCGAGGAGAGCGGGATCTTTCGGTCCTTCCTGTATATCCGACCATTACAGGATCTAGAAATGTCGACGACACTTTTATCTGCCTTCTACGACATTGACTTCTTGTGCAAGGTAGGGAAGAGCGTGTTTGGCTGGGCGGGACGCGGTCTGCCGCTGCCGCCATGTGCAGAGCGACGCTCCGGGCTACCGGGGCAGCTTGGCGGGGCGGGAGGCCCGTGCCAGGCCGGGCTCTACGGGCGGGTCACGGTCTGACAGCCGGCCGGAGACAGCGGCTGACGCAAGGCTGCGAGCCCCGAAATGCCGCCCCATGGTCTCCCGGCGGCCGCGTTCGGGGCGGGCTGGTCCTGCAGCCGCGGGGGAGCCGGGGCCGCCCCGCAGCCCCTGCCCGCATGTTGTGCTACTAGGCAGAACTTTTGGAAAAAGTTGCAAATGCAGCAGAGCTGGCGCGGGGGCTTCTCCCCGGCGCTGTCCTGCCCCGCCGGCGCTACCGGCAGACCCGCTTTGCGGGGCGGTCGGGCGGCGCGACCCCCGCCTCGACTCCCGCGGCGGTGGGGAGCCGTGGCCGTGGGCAGGCGGTCACCCGCAACACCCTCTCTCTCTCCCGCTGTCTCCCCCACCCCCTCCCCTCTCCCCGCCCCGGCAGACGGAGAAGTCCCTGACCAACCTCAGCAGCATGCTGGACAAGAAAGCCGTGGGGACCCCGGTGACCCCTCCCAGCTCCAGCTTCGCGCCGGGCTTCCTGCGGCGGCACTCGACCAGCAACCTGACGGCGCTGGCCGGCGGCTCCAAGTTCCCCAGCCCTACCGGCTCCAGCTCTTCTTCCACATCCTCGTCCTCGTCGTCGTCCTCCTCCTCCTCCTCGTTCGGCAATCTGAAGGAGACGGGCTCCGGCGGAGGCGGCGGCAGCAGTAGCCCCACGGCCCTGCTCAACAAGGAGAACAAGTTCCGGGACCGCTCCTTCAGCGAGAACGGCGAGCGTAGCCAGCACCTCATGCAGCAGCTTCAGCAGCAGCAGCAGGCGGCCGGCAAGGGGAGCGGCTCCGGCGGCGGCGGCGGGGCCCCCATCAACTCGACGCGCTACAAGACGGAGCTGTGCCGCCCCTTCGAGGAGAGCGGTGCCTGCAAGTACGGCGAGAAGTGCCAGTTCGCTCACGGCTTCCACGAGCTGCGCAGCCTCACCCGCCACCCCAAGTACAAGACCGAGCTCTGCCGCACCTTCCACACCATCGGCTTCTGCCCCTANCGCCGCCGCCCGGCGGGGCCTGCCCGCCGCCCCCCGCCTCGCCGCCCTTCAGCTTCCAGCCCCTCCGCCGCCTCTCCGAGTCGCCCGTCTTCGACGCGCCGCCCAGCCCGCCGGACTCGCTCTCCGATCGGGAGAGTTACCTGAGCGGCTCCCTCAGCTCCGGCTCTCTCAGCGGCTCCGAGTCGCCCAGCCTGGACTCGGGCCGCCGCCTGCCCATCTTCAGCCGCCTCTCCATCTCCGACGACTGAGGGAGGACGGGGCAGCGGCCGGGGGGGCCCCGCGGCGGCCCTGCAAGTAAGTTACCGAGCGAAGAAAGCGAAACCTCTCCTTCCTCTCTATTTTTGGTTGGTTTTATTTTATATATCTATCTATCCACCGAGAGCTGAACAAAACGAGAAACAAAGCATTTTGCAAAAGGGCAAGTGACACGAACTGAACAAACCTATTTTTATAGAGAGACCTTGGAAGAAGGGGATTTTTGTTTCGGGGTTTTTTTGTTGTTGTCGTTCTTTGGAGACAAGTTATGATACGCACCAGCAGCAGCCATTCCATCTGTGTTCGAAAAAAAAAAAAACAGCATTAGAAAAGACATCACCAGAAAGCAACAAACAATCCGGGGAGCGCCGGTTCGCCAGCTCCTCCAATCCTGCAGACACACAGAAAAAAAGTTACAAACTAGTTTGTCTTTCAATCCAGTTCAAATAAAAACACAGAACATACTAAACCTATAAGCTTTTTTTTTAGGAAAAAAAAAAAAAAGAAAAATCCAACATCCTGCCAAGAATATGCCTTGATAACAACCTTCTTTTTTATATATATCTATATATTATTATTATAACAAATGCTAAAACCTTCATTCCAAAGTTTAATATTGGTTCCATTGCCACCACTTAGTGGATGTTTGGCTTTTAGAACAATTCTTTGTTGTTGCTTTATTTGGAAGCACTCAACTGAGTTTAGTTTGTAATTGTTGGAGAATAACTGCTGATTTTTTTTAAATTTTTTTTTAGCTGTTTGAGTTGATTGCATGTATGAGTCACTGCACACAACTCAATATGAAACTATTTAACTTATTTATTATCTTGTGAAAAGTATACATTGGTAATTTGTTCATACTGTATTTATCGGGTATGATGAAAAGCAATAGATATATATTCTTTTATTATGTTTAAATTATGATTTTCATTATTAATCGGCAAAATGTGGAGTGTGTTCTTTTCACAGTAATATATGCCTTTTTGTAACTTTCACTTGGTTATTTTATTGTAAATGAGTAAAATTCTTAATTTAAGAGATGGTATGTAATATTTATTTCATTAATTTCTTTCTTTGTTTACGTAAATCTGAAAGATTGCATGGTTTCTTTATAGAAATCGGTCTCGATGCTGTGGAAGTAGTTTGCGGAATTTCTATGGGTTTTTTTTAGAATGTAAATGGTTGTAGCCCGTCCGAGTTGAAAAACAAGAGAAAAAAAAAAAAGAAAGACTGAGTTAGCAATCAGACTTCAAAGTGGCAAATCTAATTCAGACTTGTTAAAAATAACCAAAAAGTATTTTTGTTGCCTAACTCCACGAATCACACTGTGATATAGTCTCAAAGTATGTAGCAATAATTGGGGGTCCCAGTATTATGTCTCACAGTGCCTTCTTGAGGGTCCATGCTTGCCTTAAATATCTCTCAACCAAATAAGTATTTTTCCTAATGCTTGAGATAATTTGAATGTAGGGATGGGTTTTAAGTACAGCAAAATTTCGCCACTCTATTTTGTAAGAACAGAGGCCATCTTTGGATCTGAAACTTTCTATAATAGAGGAACATATCTTGTTTATTGAATTCCAAAACCTGTAATTTTTTTTTTCCTTATGTAGAAAGTTGGGAGTTTTCCAAAAGTTTTCTGGACGGTGGATGAATGAGCAGTAGCTTAGTTTTGTTTGTACATAGGTACAGATTGAGCACTATGTACTCTTTTGGACTACTTTAACAGAAGTATGTTTTGAATGTAACTAAAGGATAAGTCAACTTGAGTTGTAATATATTTTTCGGGAGTCAGTTCACTACAGATTATGTGAGACTGTAAACTTTGTACTGTAAATGTTTTGTAGTTCTCCCAATAAAATTTTTTGGAAAAAAAACCAACAAAACCAACAACCCCAGTAACCCTTCAAAGTGCTGAAGCCCTGGCTGCCAGGCAGGAGTATTTCTTGCTGAACACCACCACCCCCCAATCACAGATATGTCTAGCTACAGATTAACCAGTTTGCACTGCCACTGCAGGCCGCTCCTGCAGCCCTCGCTGGTCAGTGGCCAAAGTTAATAAACTTCCTTCCAGAAGGTTCGGGAATGTCAGCGGTGTACTGTATCCTGCTTTTCTTTTTTCTTTTTCCTTTTTTTTTTTTAATTTATTTTTTAATTTTTTTTTTATTATTAAGAGGATGGAGAATCAAACCTCTGCTGCTTCTAGTGTAACAGCTGGAGTGGAAAAATCTAGTAGTGGCATTTATCAATCACATTGCTTATGGAGCGATGTGAATGTGCCATTAGCCTTCCTGCCTTGTTTGGGGTAAGGAGGAAATGGCAGTTTGGGTAATAAAAAGGCATAATTAAGGTTTACCCTTTGTCCCAAAAGCTTTGTTCCTCTTCACTCACAGGAATGCGGACTTCTGCCTCAATGCTCCCATCACCCAGCTGAGGGCATATCTGTGTTAATCGGGCTAGCATTAAATGTGCTAATCAGTTTTCAGGGCTTGGGTTTTAAACAAATTACCTTTTCGAGGCTGTATTTATATAACTAAATACTTGGCAGCCCTGGGGACTGTGTGAGTATTAATACTGGAAGAATTTTAGCTAATATCTCCACAGTTTGGCACCCTACTCCATCAGTCCCTTAAACTTTTAAGTCACGATTTCTACTAGCTTATTTTTGTTCTTTTGTCATACTAATAATAAATGTTGTTAACATTATGGCATTTCTGCGCTGCCTGGGCCGCCACAGCACTTTCTATAAATACAAGATAGAATGTAATACCAGTGCCATATGTTTGTGTAACAAACCTTGGACTGACACTTAGTTTAAAATTAAAACAAACGTAAGCAATGTATGACAACACAGCCCAGCTACAGCAATCACCTTTTTTTTAATGGATCCAGTCTGACATTTTGGCTCAGAATTGCTCCCTTTAATTCCCAGACTAATTTCTGATGAAACTTCTTTTTGTCACTGTCTGCACAGTGGCACTGAGCTCTGATGGGTCCTTCCCCAGGCATCCCTGGTACACATGCTTTGGCTGCAAGGAGCAGGCCCCTGCCAGTGTTTTGGAGGAACAGAGTGGCTGTTGGTTTGACTGGTGTCTAAGCTGATGTCTTAACTTACTTCTGGGATTTTGAGATTAATTTTCACACTAAAACTGCATATATAAGGAGTGCATGCCTCATTTAATTTCAGATTTTCTTTCTTCTCTAGGTACAGTTTTTGCTTCTCTCACTCACCCACCCGTTCCCCATAGCCTGCCTTTTTCTTGCCACAGTAGATAAGGACCTTATTTATTTTCTATATTTCCCTTATCTGGGACAGCTGTACTCGCAACAGTGCAGTACTTCCATCTTCCCTGTGGTTTTCTGTTGATTGAATGGGATCTTGGTGAGGGTGCTGGGCTTGGCTTTGGTGTCTCCTGGCTGGAAGAGGAGCTCTGGAAGCTTAAGAGCAGCTGCCCCACATGAATCACAACCATGCTGGTGTCAGTGCCAGTGTTCTGTGTGTTAAAAAGTTGCTGCCAGGACAGGAGGGGTGATGGCCCAGCGGTGTCTCCCAGCTGGCTGCTGGCATGCCAGTGTGTGGGGACAGCTGGGCTCGAGCTGCTCTCTGCCCAAGTGACCCTCTGTGCTGCACCCTGCTCTGTTTGTCTCCAAAGTGTGCTGCAGCCAGGCCCATTGCAGTTCCGCTGTTCAGAAATCCAGGAGTCCTTGAACTGGGAAGATAAAGCGTCTGTTTCTTGTGCTGCACAATCAAGTGTTAACCTTTAAACTGGTGACTTATGTTGTTGACTTAAGCAAATGTTCTCTTGCTTTCATTTCAAAATTCAGCAAAGCGTGTAAAGCTGGTCAGGCCATTCAGAACTTTCTGATACATTGCAATAAATTGATAAATACTGTGTAAAAAATAAACTGGTTTTTTTCAAGAGCTTTGTGTTAAGAAGGAACTCTAAGGTTTCTGCTATTGCCCATCAGAGTTGTGATATATCTCTTAATCACTGGAGCACTTAAAATTACTTTAAAGGTCTGGAAAAAGGGGCCTTTACTAATCATTGGTTAGGACTGAGGCTTGCATGCTTGTTTTATTTTATAGTCTGAAAGAAATTGTGTCAGTCTTAAACTGGTAGAAATGGATGTAATGGTCTTGAAATGGGGATCAATTTAAAATGGTTTGGTATGATCATTAGGGGATTTTCAAATGTATTGAGTTAGTAGTTTTGATTTTTACTCCCTAATCCTGTCAGCTTCTTGGGGCCTTTTTATTTGTTTGCCTTTTCTCAGCTTTCCTGTGTCAGGTATAGTGGTGTGCTGTGCCTCCTGTTGAGTGGAGGGATTGCACACCACCAAACACTCCCAGCAGAGTGCCATGGAGCAGAGGGATGTGCTCCTCGCCATGTGCATCCTGCTTGAAGCATGAGCTGATTCCGCTGTATGCCCAGGGTTACCTTCATTTCAGGTGTACAGCCTGGGGATGCAGAGTGCTCTGTGTCACTCGTCGTGGCCACGGGAGGAGCTGGTGGCCACAGGAGGAGCCGTGGCCACGGGAGGAGCTGGTGGACACAGGTGGAGCTGGTGGACACAGGAGGAGCCGTGGCCACAGGAGGAGCTGGTGGACACAGGTGGAGCTAATAGGCTGCTGGCTCCTCTCTGCTGTACTGCTGAATGCAGAACGCAGCAAACCAGGGGTTAAATACACAGGTGGGAGGGGAGCCCTTTACAGAGCATCATTTAAATGTCCAGTGCAACTCTGCATTACTTTGAAAAAGAAGTTACTGCCCTCCTTCCATTTACTGCCCCCACCCCATCCCATCATTAAGTGTGCAGTTGTGATTTTTCAAAGAAAGGGTGCATTTGACAACCTCGTTTTCAAAGAATGCCTGAGATTTTAGTTATGTTTATGACCAAAATGTGCTTTTATTTTTTTTCCTTTTGCTACTATACCATTAAAGCTAAAGGACTTCCACCATACATTTTTAACAGTGTGGTCCATCTCTCCTTGCTGACCTTGAGTGTGAATATTATTTGAAGGAGCTTCAGGCAGTGGTGCTCTGTCATTAGTAAGAGAGGACATTTCAGGTTTTGCCTGCTGAGCCTACAGACCTCAGCAGCACATTAACTCTGGAAACTGAAACTTAATTTTCTGACCCTTCAGCTTAAACTCAGATCCTCAGAGTTTTAAGGTGAAAATACTGGGCTTCTCACTTTATAGCATCTGAAATACAGTTACCTCTTCCCTTTGCCAACTGTGCAGCAGGTTGGTACCAGCCCAGAAAGGGGCAGGAATATCCTGAATGACCATAGCCAAGGACCTGAGTGCTCATCTGCTGGAGAAGTAAGTGAAAGATTGGGATGAAAGTTGCTTACTCAAGGTGATGTAGCAGTTTCTCCACTCTGTTCCTCCCTGGCCCTTTCTGATCCATTTCCTGAGCCAGCTCAGGTTGCTCTGGCACCCTGCTCACACTACATGGCCCAGGGTGGGTGCTCTGTCCACTCCACCAAAAGGTCCTCTCGCCCCCAGCAGCTCTGTTGCTTGCCACATTTGCCTGGGTGTTGATGCATCTTATTAACCAGGCAGAAAAAAATTGGTGTTTTCTCCTGGAGTGGAGTTGAAGTGGGTCAGTCAGGAGTCTGATGATTTTCAGAGCTGGTGCAAGGGAGGAGGAGGAGGAGGAGGAAGAGCCCGACATCCTGGACAAAGGTAGAAGTGATAGGATGGAGGACCAGGTATCTCCCCACCAAGCTGCTAGATTGGTTTATCCCTACTCCTGTGTAGATTTGTCTTGTTTGAAGAAACATTGTTTCCTCACAGTTCTTTGGGAAATTCTTGGTGTGCCCGTGTTAGAACTGCTCTTTTATATTGGTGATTATAAATCACTCACATGAACCTTGAGTACTTCTTGTGCCAATGAACACACACCAACATTTAAGGGAAGGCTCATTTCAACATAGAGTTTAATTAATGATTAATGTGGCTGTATCTCTGAATAATTTGTTTTACTGGAAATCCAGTAATGGTTATATGGCAAAGCACAGCATCTTCTGAGAAGTTCTCAATGTTAAAGGAAACACTTGTTATCACCTGACATAGATTTAGCAGGTTAAGTTTTGCAGCATATGTACTAAAGAACATTGGTTTATAGGTCTAATTCCTTTATTGAAATTAATTTAATATTGGAGACGAGGGTGGAGGAATGAGATTCCTCCCTTAAGGTCTAGAGGGCCTTGTCTCTAAAAAGAATTTTTTTGTTTCAAATCTTAGTAAAACTTATATGAGTCATTTAATCTCTCCTTTCAAAGGGCTATAATGGATGTGTTAATGGAGGCATTTTGGGGTGAACCCTGCAAAATTTGCATTCCTGAGGAAACCAGGGAAAATTACCCTGACAAATGTCCTCTCTGTTGCTGAAGAGGGATAGATGACATCTGCTGAGTAATTTCTATTCTGTACACCATCTGAGAAGGAAATACAGGGTAATTCAAACCCCCTTTTTTCTACCATGGTTAATAACATAAACAGGGAGCTGGATATGCTGAAATCTAAATACAAGGGTCCTATATCAATGGATTATTACTTTATCTTTTCTGAATGACGTTCACTTGAATACCTGGAATCATAATAGCTACTCAAGATAAGAAATGGAAGGAAATTCAATAACAGTAAGAGGCCTGGTAACTTATGAGATTTTGATTAGCCTTCAACTGCACCTAAATGTTGGGAAAGGATTCCCTGTACTGTACGCAGAGGGAGCTGAATAGCATTGTGAAAACCATTGCCTCATTGTAGGGGTGCACAAACAACTGGCTTTTGTCATTATTAAGGTTATCACTTATATTTGTGAACTTTCTGAGTCTTCTGTGGATGAACATTTTTCACCTTAATTTTTCATTGCTTTGAAATTCTGGCTTTGCTGGTGGGGATGGCAGGTGGCTCTGGCCCCTTGAGCGATCCCAGAGCTCTGGCTGGCTGGGGCATACAGGTACAGTGCTGAACCTCCTGAATACCATCAAATCTGAAATTGAGCTTCCTCTTTTGGTAGAGTCTGTACTCCTGCTGATGCCTGTGGGCAGTGGTTTACTCTTCTCATGTCTGAGGGAGCATGGGGAAGGAAGAAGAGGACTCTTGCCCTTCCAGCTGCCTGCCCTGGAAGTGTGCATGAGCTGGGCTAATGCCTTGCTGCTGCCCAACAGTGTGGTGGGAAGGGTGGGCATCTTCCAAAGGGAATGCCCAGATATCTCCTTCTTAGGCAGTAGAACCTTGGGTCAGTTTGTCCTGTCCTGTGCCTGCACCTGGATGAGGGCAAATTGTTCCTTGTGCTGGATGCCACTTGGCTCTGTTGCAGAAGTGGCACAGCAGCATGGACAGGGAGGGTTCCAGCCAGAGTGCTGGTTCTGCTGCTGTGTTAAGAGTGCTGAATTCAGAGTTAACAAATACTTTTTCTAAAGGTCAGATTAGATGAGGAATGCAGTGATTTGCCAATCCAAATGAGCACTAACTCAAAAAAGACAGGAATTTGTTTTCTGCTAGATTAGTGCTCTGATCTGGACTCATCCCATCGCCTTATGGCTGTGCAACAAAAGCAGGACCGAGGGCAGGAGTGTGTGAGTTACATGAGGCTCAGAACTCTGCTTTCACCGTCAGGGCAACTTTATATTGACTTGAAATTCCTGTGAAACCACAGCCTAAGTTGTGTTCTGTGGGGCTGTTTCTTCACATGCACTTGAAATCCCAGGATTTATCAAATGATATCCACAGAACAGGAGGAGGCAGAGCCTCGTGCAGTGAGCTGTGTTGAGCTTTCTAGAGCTGAACCTCAATATTTTCCTTCAGTTTTGCTGTTCAGCATTTGGGCATGTGTGGATAGGGAGACTGGGGAAATGATGTCGAGGAAGGAGAAGCCCAGAAGCTTGGAAAAGCTGCCTCCTTGGGAAATGGTACACAGTTTTGGTCAATGTAAACACCAAGTCATGACCTCTCCTGTTTACTGCAAATATTTCTTATAGTAACCTGCATCTTAAAATAAAATTCAAGATGGAATTTAGAATTCATAGCACAAAAGTTGTGAGTAAACTGTTCACTACAAGAGCTTTGCAAAGCAAGTAACAAACGTCTTTTTTAGGGGGTCTATCTCCATCTGCAAATATGAGGCAAGCCAAAATGTAACGTTGTCATTTAAGGGTTGTTTCATTTGCAGTAGGTGTTTAATGATGACTGTGAACAAAGCACAGTGAATATCTGCAATAATGCAATCACTTTTTATGATTGTTCATTTCACAAATGGACAATCACAAAAAGTGAAAGGGGCGATTCACCTGAAATCTCCAGCTCTATAGAAGAAGGTAACAGCAGCTCATTAAAAAGTTTCTCTGTAATTTCCCATCCTACAGTAGATATGAACACACAGTGAGGGACAAGTGTGAATTGGGTTCTTATGACTCAAACAAGTATGTCCCTAAAGTTCAGCACCTGGGGAGTTAGTAGGACTTTGTGGAAGAAATCCTTATTCTTAAAGGAATTACAGAAATGCAGCCTGACTGGTGAGTACAACCTATAGTTGCAAGAATAATGGTGAGAGATTTGGAAGGGGGTTCTTTCAAACCACTGATGAACACCAGCTCTCAAAGAGGCAACTGGAGTACCATTGACAGTGGTATATATATTGAATGTACAATGGTATATAGGTGTGTTAGTGGATATTAGAATTCTCATCTGGGGAGCAGTCCCTTGTAGTTTAATAAAGAATAGATGCTGTTATATTGGTAGGAACAAATAAAACGTGATAATTAAGAAATTATTTCTTAATTAAAATTAATAGCTGTAGAGATGGGCAGTTTAGATGAGATTTACAGATTTATTTCTTCAAATGCATGTTACCAAAGCTTTTCAGAACACAGAAACATTTATAGAATCACAGAATAGTTTGGATTGAAAGGGTTCTTAAAGATCATGTAGGTCTGCCTCCCTGCCAGGGGCAGGGACACCTTCCACTAGACCAGGTTGCTCAGAGCCCCATCCAACCTGGCCTTGAGCCTTCCAAAAGCACTGTGTAACATGGAATATTGTCACCTTTCAGCTCTGAAAGCTCATTGGAAAGAGCAATTGTTAAAGCTGTGTGGAATTCATGGAGATCAAGCAGATAGTGCTGTCCAGATGGAAAAGCAAATGCTAACTGCCTTGGAAAAGTTTTCTTGACATTATAGGAAATGCACTTTCTGTAACTCCAGAATTAGTTATAGAAAAGGAAAAAGAGAGAGGGTGAAAATAAGCTGGTTAGGATTACAATAACATAGGAAAATATGTCATAATTGTGCCAGCATTACAGAAGCAAAGGACAGCATCTTGTGAGTTACAAACTGCAGAGCGTTGCCTTGGCTGCAGGGAGAAAACTTCTTAAAAAATGTAAATACTGTTCTATGCAACTTCCCCTTCCTCTCATACTGCAGCCAACATAAAAAAAAAATTAAGCATCCCAACAACTTCCTAGTATGGTTGGCTTTTATGATGCAAATGGTCCATCATTTTATGAAATGGACAATTCTCAGGGACTAAGATGTTCCAACAGAACTCAATCTTATTGAATTAATTTGTTCTCAGTCCTCTTAATGAGCCTGATTAAGTACAGGTGGAAATACTTGTGCTTCAAAATGACTTGCAGAGATCCAGCTGTCCTGGGGAGGTTTGGGTGAGAGGAAGGTCAGGTTGTTCTGAAACCTGCTCTGTAATTGTGTCTGTGAGCCTCAGGGGCTGTTGTGCCATGACTCAACAAAATACCTAGGTATGTGATTTCTTAGAAAACCTTCTCTGGGG
Organism: Hypocryptadius cinnamomeus; assembly: GCA_013400635.1. Lineage (NCBI taxonomy): Eukaryota > Metazoa > Chordata > Aves > Passeriformes > Zosteropidae > Hypocryptadius > Hypocryptadius cinnamomeus. Next base: position 26,571 of record VYZP01005662.1, read on the forward strand.
AATTTGTGAATTTTGAAGAATGGAAGTCTTGGTTTTCTGAAGAATTTGTTGTATTAATTGGGGTGAGTGGGGGAATTTAGGGTAGTGCTGGTGCCCTTGTTGATGGAGCTCTCTTATCCCACCATCAGTGTTTTGTAATGTCAGCTGTACATCTGGCTTCCTGTAGTGGTGGATTTGAGTTTACAAGAACGTTTTCTCTTCAGCCTGAAGCCCTCTTGTAAAGGGCTCTCTGCATTCACTCAGGATGAGAGGTATGCAGCTGGTATTTGGAGAGCACCAAGAAAGGTAAGAGAAATCCTAATTTAGTTGGTAAATATCATGATGCCTGATAAATATAAGTGCTTCAGTGAAATGAGAGAAAGTCTGCTTTCAAAGAGTGAGCTCTTTTCAAGGGTGAGCTCGGAGTTGTGTTGAAGCCCCAGGCATACTGCTGGGAGCACTGACAAGGACTCAGACCCTGCCCTGAGAGAGCCCAAACCTTTCAAGTTTAGCCTTTGGTGTCTCTGTTGTCTTCAAACACACACACTCCTCCTCCCTCAAAACTTGCTGACTTTTAAATAAATTTAATTTCTAGTGTGCCAGGTACCTGGATGGGAGTGGCCTAAATGAGCTGTGGTGGTTTGAGATCTGGAAGGTTCTGGCAATCCTGAAATAATTTAATCCTTGTGAGTTTTAGTTGTGTTGTTTGTTTTGTTGTGCTTTTTTGTTTGGTTTTTGTTTTGTTTTGTTGTTTAACCAAATTGAAACAAATGGGAAAAGCTGAGTAAAGTGAAAACTTCTAAGGTAAAGCTCCTGTATGACTCAGCTCTCCTTGCCTGTGGCTGTGACTGCAGCCCGTGCTGTCCATCCTGGTTCACAACATATGCACACACTGTCTGCATGGAATGGGTCACACTAGGTCCTGCTCTGTTGGTAGAGCTCCCTACTTCTCCATGTTTGTTGGAGCTCCTATTTCTCTTTACTCTCATTGGGCTGTTTGGAGAATCTTCCTTTCTGAATAAAAGGTGGAGGAAAAGAGTGATGCCTAACTAAAAGTAGTAAATTCCCCTGAGTGGGCAAACTCTTTTGCTGAATTCATCTTCCTTGCCAACCCCAGTTTTTAGTAGTATTCCAGTGACACTGCCTGTGTTTAGAGATTGCCAGCTGTGGGAAAGCACCAGCCCCATGTAGCTGTTGCCCCATTTTTGGCTGTGCTGGTGGTCACTCAGGAAGCTGTAATTCCTTCTGGTGGGCCTGGGAAGAAATATCCCATTCTGCAGGGTTTGGGTCAAGCTGGTGGCACCAAAGCAAGGTGGAGAGATGTGGATCACCCCCCCTCTCACCTGCAGTACATCCTGCAATAGGTAGTACAGCCTCTGGCTGCTGCTTCTCGTGGCTTGCTGGCAGTCCAGCGTGGTTTTCCTTCAATCAAAGGAAAGCCCCACAGCTGCCAGTCCCACACTGTCCCAAAGGTGTCCCGTGCTGGCTGGTGTCCTTCATTCCCATGTGCCTGTTTGCTCTGTTCATGTCTATTATTGTTGTCTTGCCAACCCTGATCTGGGCAAAGTTATGGGAATAATTTAGTTTAATAGTTATAGTTTAATTGTATCTTCAACTGGATGTTCAGCAACTTCATTGGTCACTCCCACTTCAAATACACCAAACCATGACCATATCATATTTCAAAAAAAGTGGTCTCTGAAGAGCATTGTAAATCCCTCTGCCTTCCAGCAAAATTGCTTTTACAATTTCTAGTTGGCTTATGGCTTTAGGACAGCCATACGGTTGGATACCTTGTATCTCTGTTGTGTATGATCTGCTTCAGTTAAAAATTACCTTCTGATGTCTGAAGGACCGAGGCAGAAGCTCTTTTTCCCCCCCACTTTATTTGACCAAAGATATGCATAAGTGCAGTGACACTTGTTTGCTGTCTGTCTTTGCACGTGCTGACTGAACTTTCCCAGGCCAGACTTAGATCTGGTTGCTAAAAACCTGAGTGCAGTTGCTACAGTTCATGGGGTTATTGGTCTGGCCTCCCATTCAAAATTCATCGTCTTCCTCAGCATGTTGTTCCTAGCATTAACCTTACTTTTTTGTCTTTTTGCACATTCCCCTGTGGAAAACGTGCAGCCTGCTGTTAGGTGCAGGAACAGCAGATTTTGGTAGTGGATGAGCTACGCCCTGTACCAAGCTGTGCAAAGCTGTTTATTGATCTTGTGATTGTAGAAATGAAAGAGGTGCTTGTGTGTTAGCTGGGCTGGTGTGTGGTATGTGTGGCTGTGCATGGATTTACATGTGCATATGTGTCTTATTTATTTATAGTTTCTATATTTAAATACAGCTGCATAGTTATTTAGTGTATATTAATAATGTGTATGCTTTTAATAATATCAGCTTGAGAATCCTACTATCCTTTTGGCTTCAATATGGGCAAACACCTTGGCTGGTCATGATGTGTGAGATACTCAGAGAGGTAAAATTTCTTGTGTGAGGACAGATCACCTGGCTGCTCATGGTGCTGTTTGAATAGTACTCACACAAGTCAGTTAATTGTGGCTGTTTTGTGACCTGGGACATCAGCTCTGCTTCCTGAAAAGTTTGATGTAAAGTCATGGAGGGCTTTTGTTTTTTTAACGGAGCACTTTCCTTTTGCTGCCTGATGAACTCTTACCACCTGGGTGTGTGGCTGATGAGTCATCTGCATGATGTATGACAGGTTTATGAATGTGACAGTTGTGCCCCCCTTGGAGTCACCATCGAAATAAAAACAAGTGCTGGACACTTGTCACTATTCCACTGGCAGAACTTCCAGCAGATGCTGAGGTACTGCTGAAGGTGAACTTGTATCATTTGTGAAGAAGTAGGAAAGAGATTCTGCAGTTCCAAAACAAACTTTCCATGACTGAAAAGAGTGTACTTGCCTTGTGTATCCTGTGTTTTCAAACAGAAGAGAAGGCATATTAATCATTTGGGAATCGCCAGACACCTGAATCTGCTCTGTAGCTTTATAACTATTTATCCAGACATTGTTTAGAGTGGCAGCTTTGTCATTCTTGAGGTAATTTATTTCTAGTCCAGTTCAATTTATGTATGCTGTGCCCCAAAATGATGAGTTTCCTGATCTACTATTTACTTAACCTGGGGTGCTGGGTGCTGCATTGTGCAGCCCTCAAGGAATCAATTGTTTGTTTTGCTGTTCTGACTCAGCTTGGCACAGTCTGAGTGGTTCAGTCCTCACTTTTTTCTTTCTTCCATCGGTGTGGGAAGCTGAAATCTACTCTGTACTTATAAAGGCCTTTTTGAGAAGAAGGCTGCTTCATGTATTGCTTTATATTGGGACAGAGTTTTAACAGAGGGATTTGGGTTTTCTGTTTTGTTTGCTTTCCTATTAGACTCCAGGTAGGCTATATCCCTATCTTTTCACTGACCTCTATTGAAAGAAATTGAGTGACTGGCTGTAGGCTTATATTTAGGTGTGTTTGTGTTTGGAGGAGCTGTGGTGGTTGGCATGGTTAATATTCAATCACCCCTTTGTCATTACCGAGATGAGGTGACATTGCAGTGCCTCTTATGTGGCAGTTTCTAGATGGATGTGATGTTAAAATATTCACCTATTGGTCTGAAGTGCTGTACTGAAAACAAGATTAATTCAAGAAGACATTGCACTGTTTTGCCTCTTTCCCTCCCCTTCCATCCACCCAAATTGACTCATCCCTGGCTCCTCAGTCCTTAGTGTCTCCTGTATACATAACACTTGGTGGTTGTAATTGCTGAGTGGTTTGTCAATGATTATTTACTTGGTTATGGAGGGACTCAGAGATGTTATTATTGATGCCAGCTCTAATAAGAGGTTATTCAGCTGGCATGTGTTTTGGGAAAGTAGTCCTTAGGATATTCAGATGTCGGAAACTAACTGGAGACCATCATGCCTGTCTCTTCCTTGCAGCTCTTGGGAACTTACTGTTCCAGAGGGAGCCCAGTTTTCTGACTTAGTCACACCTGCAGCCTCTGTGCCAGTGTCTCATCTTGAGCTGGATGACTTGTGGCGTGTACAGGGCTTTGTTCTGCTGACCTGAAGGAAAAATCTTCCTTTTTTTGGCGCGGAGGGACCTGTTTGGGGAGGACCTCCAGTGCTCCCTTCCAGCCTTACCTTTCTGTGAAACTGTTATTGCTTCCAGGGACAATTAGTGTATTTAGAGGACTATGGACTCTTTAGATGTAAACTGGAGTTTGGCATACAAGGTGCATCTCTGAGGAGAATTGCCCTGGGAGTTTCCTTTGGTCTGCAGCCATGAGGGACATTGCCCGAGCTGCTGATGCTGGCTCTGTTGGAAGTGGACATCGTTTTAAAGAGCAGCGGATGTGGTTTGATGTGAGAGTGGGAAAACAATAACTCATGTTTTCATTTACTCCCTCAGTATTTCTAATGCCAGTTCTGGTCAAAATCTGTACTTTCTTAGGACTTATACTCTGTGTCTACTGAAGAGCACTGTGGTGTTTAATACCACGTACTCTCACTCTAAGGTCCTAAATATTTATTTTTTTGGTCACCTTGCCCAGACTTGTCCTTCCTTGTGTTTATTTCCCCTCAGTATAGGTGGGCCAATGCATATCTGCTTTGCAAAGCAATTTGAAAACTACAGACCAGAGGAATACCTCTGCCATGGAAAATCACCCTTCTGTATTCTGTCTATCCATTTATACAGCCCTTAAACGTGTGTGCCCACGTGAACCTTGTGAGCTGCATTTCCAGGTTGGAGTAGCCACTGCTGCTGCTGGGGACTGTGCCACAGCTCTGATGAGTGAGAGGAAAAGGCATGTAGGGTAGTTTTTGGAGAATAAGCCTTGTCTAGAGTTGTGATGACTGTGCTCCAATGACAAGGATGAAGAAAAATCCCTCCAGGCAGGTTTTTTCCTTGGTTGTTTTTCACTCGACATTATGAACTTGGTCTACATATGCACTCACTAATGCAGAAAGCAAGCCCAGTCCACAAAGCCTTGGCAAAAGTATTTAAAACTTCTGGGGTCTCTAGGGTGGGGATCAAGCTGTTTTGTACATTTGGGATGCAAAACCATTTTGTTTGTGTCTGAAATGAAAGTAAGTTGAGTTCTCTGCTTTTATTACCACTGTGTTCAGTGACTGTAGATCTCGGCTTCCCAATGACCTTGTGTCCCAGAGACTAAGCCTTCGTAATGTTGATGATCCATTAATCTTAATATTTATCCTCAAAATACATAAAAAGGAATTATGACCTTGGCATAAGTAATGAAAATAAATAGGTAAGGGAAGCTATTATTTATTTTTTCAACATTTGCATTCTGTGTATGACTTCACAAAGTGTTTTTCTAACATGAATTCATCTTTTCTACACTCTGGTACCCCACTGGCTTGTTCTTAAAATACTCTTTTCTGCACAGCCACCTCAGTGCTTTGCAGACCACCCAGAACAATTGTATTCAAACTGTGAGCTGCATTCAGTGATTGGGCCTCTTTAAACTTTCAAATAATATTTTGTCTTCCTTGACTTTTTGTTAATTGGAGCTTATGTTTTATGTGTGGGATTTTTGTGGATTAAGAAAGGGAGTGGCTGTTTGCCTCCTGTTTGCTAAACCCAAAGGGGCTGTTTAGCCTAATCTCATTTCAGCTCAGTGTTTGTCTAACAGAGCTTACTTAGAGGGTCAAAGCAGTATAGATTGCACCTACACAAATAATAGAAGTATTTGCTCATGCTAAGGGATTGATCGGCACGTACCCATCAGTGTCTGGCTGTCCATGTTCTCCGTCTTGCTGGGCAGTTTCCATCTGTAGGTTGTTTCTGCAGCAAAGCTCTTCCTTTGAGTTTTCCAACAGTCTCTCCAGCTATGGTTTCAAAGGAGTGTAAATTCAGTTTTAAATACTGGAGTAGATTGGCTGTGCCTGCATCTCTTGGAAGCAGAGCTGAGGTGGAGCAGGCAGGGAAATAGCAGCTGGACCAAGCTAAGCCTGGAGTGGGAACCCACCACTCAAAGGAGCAAGTTGCATTGGCAAAGCATCCTCAGTTTGCTTGGGGCTCAAGGCCTGGGAAGGATTTTCTGCTGCAACAACCCCTGTCTGTTGTAAAGACGATTGTTAAAAGCATCTTCACAAGTTACTGTGGAAATTCATGTTCTGTAGGGTTTGTTTAGGTGCTTAAGCCAAATATTTGGCACACCAGTGAGGAGCTGCTGACAGTGGACATGGGAAAATCAACTTAGTAGTTGCCTATTGAGCCATGTTGGATCTCCTCAGAGCAAGCTGGGAGATTCAAGCAGATGATGATGTTGAACCTATTTTCATGAAGGAGCCTTGGAGGTGTTGAGTGAGAGGGAAAAAGTTGGAAGCAGATCTTGGTTGCAAAGAGGAAAGGAAAATTCCATTCTTGGCCACTAGATAAAACATCCTCAAGAACTGAACAGAGAAGGTGCTGGGCTTGGTTTCCACTGTATGTTAGTGGGTGCATTGTTGATGAGTGCACAGGTAACTAAAACATGAGAATGTTGGCAAGTGTGTTGGGTGGCTTGAGGTTGGTTCATGTTGGTAGTGCTGGAGCTCAAGTTGTCTTCTCATCCTCATGTGTCCTTGGGAGCCTTTAGCTGCTAAGATGTTTAAGTCACAGGCATCCCTGAACCAGGGGAGATGAGCTGAGCTGTTGGCTACAGTGCCTTGTCACACAATATGGAGCACTGCACTCCCCACAGAACACTTTGCTGGCCCTCTGAGCTTCCCACTGCCATTCCATCATCTTTCCCATCTTCTGTGCTGCAGGTTACGAGCTGCCACAGACCTGGCTCAAATGCTGGGCCCCCACTTGGGCCCAATGCTGCTGGCAGCTGAGATGTGCCATGGATGTTTCCTCTGTCAGTGCCCCGTGCAGTGTGGCTCTTGTGCTGCTTCTGGGCAGCTTCCTGAGCTTGGTTCCTGGAATGACAACAAGAATCTAAAACCAGTTGATGGAGAATCTTTCTCAGCAGAGCTCAGATATCCAAAAAGCAGATTTCAGCTTGGTTGCTGTGTGCAGTGAATGTCTCTCACTGTGGGGAAGATGAGAAGAAACTATTATTTTGAAACCTTTCGTTGAGTGATGATGGATAAGAACTGTTCATCACAGGGAAACTTACTCAGGAGTCAACAGGTGCCTCTTCTGCATTCTGCAGTCATGGAAAAAAATTAGCAAGAGCACAACAGGTTATTCCAATTTGACATGCAGTGCCTGGGAACAACAACTGACAAGTCCCAATTTGTGTCCAGCTGCTTAAAAACTACCACCCAGCTTGGTATTATCCCTCTGCCCTCGGGAGGCTTGTCTTGTGAAAAGAGTTATTGATGGCTGATTTCAGCATTCCTCAGGGCTGTGCTCATGCTGAAGTATCTGCCCCAAGTCCTGATTTCAAAGTAAATGAACTCTGGGTTGTAAATAAGAAATATCATTCTTTAATATATTCTCTTTGTCTGTATTTTCAATGCTTTTATATATATATATATCTATATCTATATCTCACTCCTTTTGAAGCTTTCTGTATGGAAAGACTGGGTATTTGAGCGGGGAGGAGGCTACAGTGTTTTCAATCCAGAAACTTAATGGAGTGTAATACATGTTTCTGTGCCCTGAACTAATTTAAAATTAACTCATTTAAATCTGATTAATAATATCTGTTTTGTACAGCTTTTTTTGTGCCCCAAGAGCATTGCAGAAAGAATTCCCATCATTCTGAGAGTCCTTTTTGTGCATTTTGAGTGAAGCAAAGGCTTTTGAATCGTTGCAGGGCTGGCAGTGGAGGGGCAGTGGTGTGGACTGTATGGTCAGAAGTGTTGCCCCCATGTGCTGCCTGCTCAGTACAGGCCCCTGTCCTCGGGACCCTACAGGGTGGGCAGGACCAAGGCTGGATGGACCATCCTGGCAGGTGGCTTTTTATTTTCTGGGAGCTGACTGCCTGAGACCTAGGCATGTGCTGCACAGCCAAACCCCAGACACTCTGTGGGGATGTGATGCAGCTTTGCAAGTGCAGGCGTTTAATGTCACTTATCTGTTGTGGGGTAAGGACAGTCAAACCTGGAAGAGCTGGTTTACAGCTGCTGCCCCAGAATGGCTGGCTCTTCTGCAGCTCTCAGGGCTTATCTATCAACCCTGTGCAAATGTCCCCAAACACATCAGGGCAGGTCAGATGACACTAAATGCCTACATGTTGGTGTTTTGTGAGGGTAATGTATAATAAGTGTAACAGCCTGGTAAAAGACAGGAGCTAAAAGCCCCTGATGATGACAATATAAGTATGTGTTGTAAAAATGGGGTATCAGCAGGCTTCTCTGTTTCTGTTTCTTTGCTAATTTGCACTTATTAACTCTGTATTAGCTTCCCTTCTGCTCGTCCTTTTCTAATATCCCTGATGAATAAGTCTAGAAGCAAGGACTGGTGAGCACATTCTTCTCCTAGAAAGAGACTTCCTCTGAGCTATTTCTTTTTTTTCTCTCCTGGCAGGTTGTGAGCCCTCCCAGCTCCAGGAGCAGGGCTGTAGCGTTCCTCTTCCCTCTCTGTGCAGGTTGTTTACACAACTATCAGTGGATCATGGCTCGAAGTGCTAATCTTTGTAACCCAGAAAAGAAAGCACCGTATTGCCAGAGACATGCCTGGAGTCGCATCGTTATTCATCACCTGTAGCCATTGCTGCTTGAAAACCAATTCTTGTGTAGTTATTAATGGCTGCTTTGTGTTAGACAGGGTGTAAACACAAATGAGAGATAATCCTGTTTTGATGAGTTGAAATCTAAATAAACAGGGTACACGAAGCAGGGAAGAAAGCAAAACTGTGAAATGCCTTAGCGTATAAAAACCCTTAATCTCTCTGGTTTTCAGCCCCACTTTTGTTAAATGGTGTAATGGTGTTATCTTCTAGTTTAATTTAGATTGCAGCCCCTCCAGAACCACTACGGATTAGCTTCTAATTGTTGTTTTTTGTTCTTTTGTGCTTCTACTGTGCTGAGCGTGAGATTCTGATTCTGGTTAGGAGCTGGGGGTACTGCTCCACAAAAAGTGTATGTTGAGGGCAGTGGATATTTTCATCTCATGGAAAATTATGAGATAATCAGAATGGCTTATGATCTATGTGATACTAAATGCTACCTCTCATTACTTCATTCACTCTACATATACAAATGTGTCCTGCTGCCTTGAAGTGTCCTTATGCAAAAAAAAAAGGTGAGAGGCAGCTACAACTGCCATTTGTACTATAATAAAAGTCAAGGCTTTTGTAGTGAAATACAAATTTCTGATCTTGATTCTAAAGCTCTAGGAGAACTAAAAAAAAAAAAGCTTTTAGGAGTTATCTACTGTTTGGTTATTTTGGGTTGTTCTTGTTTGTTTTGGGTTTTTTTAAGTGTATTAAAGTCACTGATTTATAAAACTGACACTTTTGTCTGGTACATTCTAAAGGCCTTTTAATAGTAACAAATGACCTTACTATTTTTTTGGCAAAGACCAAAAACATCTATTTGCATGAATCCATTGGAATTTTCTCACAAAATAAAGCTAATCCTGTTCCTTTCCCCACCACAGCTGATTCTGAATTGAGATGTATGTAGTGTACTTTTAAATGTTCTTCTGACTTGTAGTGGAATCTGTATAAAAAAACTTTGGTAAGCTTTTTTTGCCAGTGTTTAAAAGCTAAGAAACTCATAAATAATAAAATCATGCAGTAGCCTTGGCGGGATGGTGCTCAGACAACCCATATGCTTCTGCTGAGTGTGAATTCAATGTGTCATCAGTCACTAGGGAAAAAGTACACTGATCCTGGATGGATGAGTGCTTGCAGGAGGGGAGGCTGGACTGCAGATAAAGAGGACAAGATGTGGAAGCAGCTCTTGCCCTAGAGCACCCCGTGCTCCCTGAAGCATTTTGGAAGGGATCTTTGTCTGCAGGATGGGGCTACTGGGAGCAAGGAGGAGGCTGCCCTCTTCCTTCCCTTAATCCCAAGAGCCACTCCTTTGCTTTGGACCTTGTTTGGTGTCTCAGCATGCAGGATCTATCATGGGGGGACGTGTAGCTGAACAATGCAATATTCCCTCCTGCAAGTCTCCCTGGACTCAGTGGAAATTTTGCTAGTGCCAGATTGGATCCCACTAATGGAAAAGACTGACTTGGGGGAAGGACTAGATCAATGTACTATTGTTCCTTATGCTATATTTAAAAGCATGCATTTCATGGAAATGTAAAAATTAAACTTCTAGGCCGCATGTATCCATAGCTCCTGTGAATAATTGGAGCCATTCATCTCCTGGGCTGGTGCAAAGCAGCCGTTGTTCCAAGGGGGCCATGGCTTTCCTATCTCATCTTCAGCGAGGGTGATGAGAGAATAATTGTGGTGGCAGCAGACAAAGGTACTTATTTTTGCAGAGATGACTGGCCAGGCTGGGAGTAAACTGAGCTTTGCTTATTCCTTCCCCACCTGGGTTCCTGGTCTGATTGAGTTTTTATTTATTTTGTTGGTTTAAATTTGTAATAAAGATGTGGATTAATTTTACATGCCTGGTGATCATTACAGGACAGCTGCTCTTTGCCACTTTGCGTTAGCGGATAAATGTGCCTTTGTTATTTTTGTATTTGTTTTCCCCCATTGGTTTTGTATTTATCAGTTTTTCTAATTAAAAAACAACAACAGATGAATGGATGCTATTTCTGAAAAGAAAAAGCCCACTGCCCCCAATACAGACAGTCGCTGTCATTTTGCTGACAGGATGTTTTGCTTTTAAGAAAATCTGGCATTTAAGTTTTCCTTGGCTTTTGAGAGAAGCCAAATGCATAATTCACTTGGCCTCTGTGCACTACTTTTGAATTCTGCTGTGGCTCCATTTGCAAGAGAATAGCAGGAAGGATGTACAGTGCTGACTTCTTTCTTGCGCCTGTGACACAGGGAGAAGGGGTGTTAGTTTGATTAACTATAGGTCACTGAAGAGACAGATGAAAAGTGGCAAAATGTAAATCAACTTTGTCCCAGCTACATTCATTGTTTGCCATTGCTTGTGTATGCTTGCCCATGACACTGAAAGCACAGTCTCATGGAAACTGGTGTTGTGTGAACTTCCCTCACTGGACTCTGAGGGCATGCCTAGGATTTTGGAGATGTTTTTTGAGAAATCCCCCACAGGCTTGAGTGCAGGATGAATGAGCTGGTTGTTTTTGAGGTGATACCAGTGGCCCCACTTTAAGTGTTAAATGCTGGGACACCTGCAGTGAGTGCCTGTGCACACAATTTTGCTGGAGCAGGTTTTGAAACCTGAGCTGTTGAATGTGATCTTACTGTGGCTTAGTGTTAAAAGCCTTGTTTTTCTTGCCCGAGACTCATTCCCCTGAAGCTCTAGAGCTCTAGCTAGTATAAACAGCTATACCTGAATGCTATCTGTTGTATAACTTAAGGCTTGAGGGCTTTTTCCCCCCATTCCCAGGCTTACAAAGGACTGTCAAGGTGCATGGCAGAACCACCAAGACGAGGCAAACCCCATCTCTCTGTGCTCAGGCATGTTAGTGGTTGAGGTTGTTGGAGCGAGCGTTACCAGTATCCAAACTTTTGGGAAGGTGCTTGTAAAGAGGGAGAAATAGGTGAGATATCCACAGACTGAAGAGCCTCAGATTGCCAAGAGTGAAAGTAGAAAAATAGTTTCTTTCATGTCCTGCCAAGGGTGCCAGGAGTGAAGTGGCTCAGAGATCACTGACTAGGGAGCTGCATGAAGTGTGCTAAAAAAAGATGAGGCAGGTGAGAAATGTATAGAGTATCTGCTCTACTTCTGGATCTCTTTGCAGTACAAATTAAAAAATCAAACAGCACTCCCAAAAAACCTGCATAGGTCTTGTTTGGTTGTTTGTTTTCCCCTACCTATACTTATCCTGTAGCATTACCAGGCTAAGTATACTTCTGTTTTTTCTCTTCAATATGTTTTCCAGGTTTTTTGCAAGTATTAAATCTGAGTTCCTTATTGATCCAACAGCAAAGAAAACCAACTTCACTTCTCTCTGCATAGATTTGACTGTAAATACTTCCTTGCAGCATGGTGATGTCAGCAATGCAGTATCATGGTAATCAAATCACCTTAGATTGCCACTATAGGTAACTGTCTCTGGGAATGTAGAACATTGCAGAATTCTTGAATGGGAAGGATATATTGGTAAAGGTATCAAAGTCCCCAGAACCTCACTGGTACATGCTGAGGCAGTATCCTTAGTGAGGTCTGTATTTCTGAAAGCAGAAAGCTAAAAAAATTGCATGTATTTTAAACACCTGAAATAGGTAAAGGGTGGGCTTCTCTCCAGATGTCTTGGTGATATCTCTTCTGTGTGCAGGAGCTGTGTGAGAGATGAGAAGTGCAAAACATCGCCTTGGCACAAAGGTCAATTTGGCCTCAGCTGATTCACAACCTACCTGGTATGACTGGTGTGCTCACACTGACACCATTTGCAGTGTGAGGACTCTTTGGTCTGAGTGTGCCTGAGCACAGACACCAGACAAGTGGAGACCTTGGGGTTTGCCCTGGTGAAAGCACACAGCCATCAGCTGCTGAGGGCGCAGCCGGTGTGACTTGAGTTCTGGCACTGTCTTCCTGTTGGACTGAGACACAAGTGGGGGCACTGCACTGTTCCAAGCTCACAGTAAGTGCTGGTGGGGAGGTGCTGCCAGGGCCAGGGTCCCTGGCACCTCTGCAACCCCGCAGGGCTCAGTGTGCCCCTCTCCACCTCGGGTGCTTCTGTTCTGTGCCCGTGACAGCGCCAGAGGTGCAGCCCACACCCTGAACGCATCCCCGGTGCACAGACACACCTGGCACAGGCCTACCGGGAAGGCAGCTTGGGAAACTGATCCAAATTAAACCAGCATAGCAAATATAGCCCAAACACTTTGCTTTTGCTGAGATTAGCTTCCCAATTCTGGTCTGCTGTGTGGCCTCCTGGCTGTTTGTCCTGGTCTCATCGTGGGGTGAGCAGCCGGACAAGGTCAGACTGTGCATTCAGGATCAGTATGGCCTTATACTGCCCTCAAGATACTCCTGAAACCTGACTTCAGATTTGCTAAAATGTGGTTTCCTGTTTTTTAGTGAAGTGTTTGCCTTTTTAGTATTCAGGGAAGAGCACTAGTGGCCCTAGGCTAGCCAGCAGTGTTCATCACAGCATTAAGCCTACAGATTAATTAAACACCAATAGAGGATAACATTGCCCGAAATCAATTAAAATGTTACAAGCTAAATCATGTGGAATTACGTTAAAATAAATAGTTCCTTTTTTTTTTTTTTTTTTTTTATGTGGCTCATTTATTTTTGGTGGGCACTGTGGGAAGGGCACTGTGGTGTGGAGCACTGCCTCTGAGAGACAGTCATTCCCCTGTCTAGAGGACCTTGACAGACATATATATTTATATACATGCATCTATATACGAAGCCCTGGTATACTAACAGTAGATTGCTTCCAGTTATCACCCAGCACTTTCCCTCTTCTTTCACGCTTTCTTTTTTGGCAGGAGGAAGCCAAACCCAAAGACAGCAAAAACAACAACAACAAAAAACCTGGGCAGTGAACCTAGAATGTATTAGATCAATGCAGACACCATGAAAAATAACCAGGACATGCCTTTGTGGGTTTTGATGTAGCTATGGCTGTGGCTGAAACTAGCAGATGCAAAAGCTAACTGCCAGATATCCAGCGTGTGTGCCAATGCTGACAAACCTGCCAGATGCCTGGCAGCTGGTCTTGCCCCAACTCCAGTGGCTCTCTTGTATATAGATTGCCTTTTGAATAGCAACAAAATGTTTATCTGAGGTATCTCATGGAAGCATCTTCCCATAAATACAGTAATAATTTTTTTTTTAAGTCAGTAATCTAGTGAGTTCATGTTAGAAAGGGGAAGGATGCTGGAGCCTTGATAATCTTTATCCAGTATATGTCAAGAATTTTGGGGTGTAATTCAGTTGCAGAAATTGGATGGTCTGCAATTCAGACTGTAAATGCTCATTCTGTCCCCTACAGCAAGGGTTGTTATATGTAAGCCAACTGGGCAGGTTGGAGAGAAAAAGCTATTTGGGCTTTTATAAACAAAGCTTTTGCTGTTGCAGGCTATGATGCTGAAAGGAAATCAATGTTTTTTCCACTTAATGTGGTTTTATCTGGCCAGAATAAACAGTTGTGACAGGATATTGGTGCTAAATTTATTAATAGTCTTCTCTAGCTTTGACATTCTGGGAAAAATTGCCTGAGATAATTTGAAGTTAGCCAGAAAAAGTTAATTTTTTTCTCCTTTGCTTCCTGTTTAGGCTTTAGTTAGCTATATGGCAGTTCAAATGGCTGACCTGGAATATACCTTTAAATAATAATAATTAAAAAAAAAAAAAAGTAAATACTGTTGAAGCTCGGATAAAAATATTCTGTAAGGAGGAGCACATAACGTGATCCTCTGAAGAACAGAATCTCTGGGCCATCCATTAACTTGATGCTGATATTTTTATGAACTTTATGCTGCAGCTTGTGCTTAAAATTTTCAGGAATTGCTTTTTCTTTCTCTCCAGGTTGTAGGGCAGGCCACTTGACTTGCAGCTCTTAGTGTGTGTGAGCTTTGCTTCCAGAGTCTTTAAATTCAGATTTCATTTTGAACTACAATTGAATTAGCGAGGTTCTGATCTTCAAATGATGCTCCAAGATGGAGCATGAAGGATGGAATCACCATGGTTCCCATCTGCAAATGTTTTATTGGGCTTTTGGCTCTTGGGGAGATGAGTGGTTTTTGCTGTGTGTTACACCCCAAACCCTCCAGGACTTGGCAGTTCCTTCTGTGGATTTATCATCAGCACATTTACAAAATGAGATCAGGCAGCTTTATTTGCAGCATGAAGTATTTTATTACCTTCTATATTTCTTATTTTTTTTCCAAATACAGACAACAATGCTACAACTGAATTCTTCTAGCCAAGCATCCAGGAGTAGCCTGATTTATCTCTAAATGTACAGAGGGAATCATTAGAAAGGTCATAAATCAATGAACCTGTGTGGTTTTGGTGCAGCTCATGAGTAGGCACATCAGTTTGGTCCTAGCAGCAATGATATATGGTAATTTACAGAGAGAAATCAGCAAATGAATAAACCTTTCCACTTGCTTTGTGTGAATTCTGTTCTGCTTAATCTGCTGCAAAGCTCCTTTTTTCTGCACTTGTTTTCAACCTTGCACTTGGCCCAGCTAAATGATACCACTGCTGCCAGTGTTTTTGTAGCACCTCTGCTTACTTTAGGAGGATATGGTGAGGAATGCCTTGAAAAATCAGTTATTATTTATTATTATATGAATTTTTTTAGGGAAAGGTGACTGTAGCACTCTAGTTGCTCTGTGTTTGAAATCTTCTATCAAAACCACCATTTGCTCTTTTACCCAAGTTACCAAACATGCTAGAAATGAAAGGACTCATTCAGGGCTGGGGTCCTGCCAAGCTGTGGCCATGTGTGTTTCCCAGGACTTTATTTACGAATGAATTCCACCTTCCCAGACTTGTAAGAGTTTCAAGAATATGAAGTTTTCAGACAGGATAAAAAGAATCATTTATTTTCTTGCCCTATAAAGAGCTGCTTAGCAGAATCTCTGTGAGGTGTTTTACATGTTGAATTGACAACTGGAAAGGAGCTTATTTACCCCTAAAGTGCAGTATGTTGCAAAACTGGAAAATACTTAACTCTGCTGCCCTGGAGTCAAAGGCCTTTGCAAATCTGCTCACTTACTTGAGAGAAGGTACAAGGCAGGGTTTGGTCTTGAGTAGTCTAGTTCCTCATGCCTACCCTGATTTATAGGGTAATTATTTTAGCATAGAAGACTTTTGAAAGCTTTATCTTTTGAGCTACTAATCCTGTTCCTTTTTTGAAAGCCTCTAAGTGAAGCACAGGGGAAGGAGTCGAATAAGACTAAAGCTGGTGTTTAAGTGATATGAAATCATCTGTTATTTGTTCTCCTGTGCATAAGGGTATACAGAGGTAATGAACCTGTACCTTGATGTGTGGTTTACTGGTAGATGATGAGGCAAGGCAGAGAAGATTACTGGGACAATTACTGCTGGCATATGGTACTAATGGATGGACTCTGGATTTCCTCTCCTCTGATATTTCCAGTCTTGGATTTGCTTAGCTTTATAGCTGTTTTAATGTGCTCCTTTCTATTGCAAAAGTCCAGGTAGGAGTCTGGAGGTAGGAGTTACCCCCAAATGGTGAGATGAAACCTCCCAAGGTGCCCTGTCTCTCCTCCTGCCTTCTCTCTTTTGCCATCCTGCTCTCAGATCAGACCGAGCAGCGGGCGCTGATCCTGCCATGTCTTCCAGCAGGAACAGAAGTCACCTAGAAATCCCATGGAAACTTTTATCCTGCCTTCATGCTGATGCAGCATGGGGAATGGCAATCAAGGATCTCAGCATCTATCCACCTCCTGGTACTAACAGTGGTCTTTGTAATTTCTTTCTCACAAAGGCAGCGAGTGCTGGACATTGCTTCAAGCATTTGTGCAAGAAAGACAGTGAAAAGCAAAAGGCACTTAGCAGCACAAGCTGCTTCTGTCCTTGGGGCAGAAAAGGGACTGGTTTTGCTGCCTGGCTTCCCAAGAGGGTTCTTCTGAAGTCTGGAAAATAACTGACAAATTGGATGTTCTAGTCTGCATTTTGAAACCAGCAGTGACGTTGCAAAGGTTTAAGCAAGCAGCCAGGATGTGAAGAGAGACAAGGAGTGACGTTGCAAAGGTTTAAGCAAGCAGCCAGGATGTGAAGAGAGACAAGGAGTGACGTTGCAAAGGTTAAGGCAAGCAGCCAGGATGTGAAGAGAGACAAGGAGTGACGTTGCAAAGGTTTAAGCAAGCAGCCAGGATGTGAAGAGTGAGACAAGTTCTTCCAAGTAAAAGAAGAGCAGAGACAAGTGTGGGGAGTGGTAGTACTCTCCTAGACATGCCACACCAGCCCTCTGCATAAAATTAGGTACAAAATGTTGTGTATTTGAAGGAAGCAGAAAAACTGCTGCCTAAAAAATGAAATGCTCCTCTCCATCAGCTGCTTGGGACTTCCATTTACATGGACTTCACCCCAGAGGAAGGTTTCCAGGATAAAGTGACTCGCAGATGAAGTTGTTTGGGAAGACCTTGATTGATAGTGGGAATCACCTTGCAGAAGGAATTGCATGAGGAATACATTATGGCCTGTGGTGACATCTGCTAATGGCCACAGGGACACATAGGGTCTAAAGCACAGGGATTATGAGGAGCAGCTGAGGGAGCTGGGGGTGTTTAGCCTGGAGATAAGGAGGTTCAGGGGACACCATATCACTCTCTACAACTACCTGAAAGGAGGATGTGGTGAGGTGGGAGTTGGTCTCTTCTCCCAAGAAACAAGTGATAGGATGAGAGGAAATGACCTCAAGTTGAACCAGTGAAGGTTTAGATGTGACATTCCGGAAAAATTCTTCAAGTTGTCAAAGACTGGCTGCCCAGGGAAGTGGTTGAGTCACCATCCCTGGAGGTATTTAAAATGGTTTTGGATGTGGTGCTTAGGGACATGGTTTAGTGGTGGACTTGGCAATGCTGAGTTAACTGTTGGACTCCATGGTCTTCAAGGTCTTTTNTCTATCCACCTCCTGGTACTAACAGTGGTCTTTGTAATTTCTTTCTCACAAAGGCAGCGAGTGCTGGACATTGCTTCAAGCATTTGTGCAAGAAAGACAGTGAAAAGCAAAAGGCACTTAGCAGCACAAGCTGCTTCTGTCCTTGGGGCAGAAAAGGGACTGGTTTTGCTGCCTGGCTTCCCAAGAGGGTTCTTCTGAAGTCTGGAAAATAACTGACAAATTGGATGTTCTAGTCTGCATTTTGAAACCAGCAGTGACGTTGCAAAGGTTTAAGCAAGCAGCCAGGATGTGAAGAGAGACAAGGAGTGACGTTGCAAAGGTTTAAGCAAGCAGCCAGGATGTGAAGAGAGACAAGGAGTGACGTTGCAAAGGTTTAAGCAAGCAGCCAGGATGTGAAGAGAGACAAGGAGTGACGTTGCAAAGGTTTAAGCAAGCAGCCAGGATGTGAAGAGAGACAAGGAGTGACGTTGCAAAGGTTTAAGCAAGCAGCCAGGATGTGAAGAGAGACAAGGAGTGACGTTGCAAAGGTTTAAGCAAGCAGCCAGGATGTGAAGAGTGAGACAAGTTCTTCCAAGTAAAAGAAGAGCAGAGACAAGTGTGGGGAGTGGTAGTACTCTCCTAGACATGCCACACCAGCCCTCTGCATAAAATTAGGTACAAAATGTTGTGTATTTGAAGGAAGCAGAAAAACTGCTGCCTAAAAAATGAAATGCTCCTCTCCATCAGCTGCTTGGGACTTCCATTTACATGGACTTCACCCCAGAGGAAGGTTTCCAGGATAAAGTGACTCGCAGATGAAGTTGTTTGGGAAGACCTTGATTGATAGTGGGAATCACCTTGCAGAAGGAATTGCATGAGGAATACATTATGGCCTGTGGTGACATCTGCTAATGGCCACAGGGACACATAGGGTCTAAAGCACAGGGATTATGAGGAGCAGCTGAGGGAGCTGGGGGTGTTTAGCCTGGAGATAAGGAGGTTCAGGGGACACCATATCACTCTCTACAACTACCTGAAAGGAGGATGTGGTGAGGTGGGAGTTGGTCTCTTCTCCCAAGAAACAAGTGATAGGATGAGAGGAAATGACCTCAAGTTGAACCAGTGAAGGTTTAGATGTGACATTCCGGAAAAATTCTTCAAGTTGTCAAAGACTGGCTGCCCAGGGAAGTGGTTGAGTCACCATCCCTGGAGGTATTTAAAATGGTTTTGGATGTGGTGCTTAGGGACATGGTTTAGTGGTGGACTTGGCAATGCTGAGTTAACTGTTGGACTCCATGGTCTTCAAGGTCTTTTCCAACCTAAACAATTCAGTGATTCCATGATTCTCCATACGGCTGTGATGCCTGGGCAAGTGAATGCTGGTGGAACCAGCCCAAAGGCTGTTGCATAATTTTATTCTACAAGTGTTGGCTCATTGCTGTCAACCTTGACAGAGACCTCCGGTGGGCTTGGATGCTGTGGGTGTCGTAGCACATCAGTCTGCAAGGGAACAGAAGGCTGCTTTGATCTGTGGGGCAGTGAGGGGAGAGGGGGGCCTGGGCATGAACTGACGTGGGGAGCACAGAGAGCCCCATGTGGTGACCCTGTCTCCTCAGGGAAACACGGCTCTTGTCCAAGCTGTCTGTCTTCACGGACACAATGCAGCAGCTCGTACTCCAACAGGGACACGTCCCCTGGAGGAAGCTATTTAACAGCAAATTGGCCTAGTAATTTTTAGAGATGACCTTGTGTTAATTGCAAGTTGCTATATTAGTAAATGCCTTCTGAAGGCCAGCTGTTGTGTTGGCATTAACTCCCAGACTCAACTGCTTGTTTACTAAATCCCAGGGCAATTAAAACTTTTTTTTTCCCCCCTCTTATTGTTTTTTATTGAGCTTGGCACAGCCAGGTGATGAACACTTCTCACCTCTCCATTTTCACTCTGTCTTCCTGCCTGGCTGCTGCAAGGGTCTGTGTCTGATAGACTTTTCCTTGCCCAGTCCCGGATGTTTGCTTGCCTTCCTGTGGGATGCTGGCACCTGCATTCTGGACCGGTGCTCCAAGAGGCATTGTACAAAGAGGAAAAAAGCATTTTAACAGGCTTTGTTCAAGTGAGGTCTTGGTCACCCTGAAGCTTTCTGAGAATGGAAAATGGCGTTTTGGAATGGCAGTAGTCATGTTGGGAATAGACCATGGTGGGAACAGGTCTCCCATGACAGTGTGGGACTGGAGAGAAAGGGAAGACTTAGGCTTGGATTGGGAAGACTGTTGGCTCCAGCACTACCTGAGATGTATCCAGGATTACAAAACAACCTAGAAAAGTGTCAAAAGGCCACTTGGGATAGACTGTCCCTGCAGCAGCTGGTGGCTCCTGTCCCTGCTGCTCCCAGGCGTGTCCCCTTTGCTCTGCCGGTGGTGCAGCACAGAGCTGTTCCTTGCACGCCCCTGCCCTCTGCTCTAGGGGAGTGGCTCTCAGTGCAGGTGGCAGCACCATGTCACCAACAGATGACACCATTTAGGAACAGAGTAAACTTTTGGTACCAGGTTCTCATTAAGATTGCAGTGCCTGAGGGAGTGGGGCAGGGACTGTGAGTGGAGCCGGGTTGGTGCTGCTCCCTATTGGTCCTCCAATGCCCGGCTCTGCTTTGAGGTCTTCTGGCATCTCTGGTTGCAGGTACAGCTGGGAAAGGCTGACTCCTGATTAGGAGGGGCCCTGTACCTATGTCACCTATGTCACTAGTGCTTGGGCCAGTGCCTGTGTGTAGTTTTTGAAATAAGGAATTCACATAGTGGTTTGCATGAAGGGGTGCAGGATACTGCCAAAGGCTGTGTGCAGCAGCTCCCGTGGGCATGAGAAACCTTGAGGTCTTTTCCAACTCAGTTATCAATAAGAAATGCTTAGAAAATTGAACCAATAGAAAGGCCTTCATTCCCTGAAAATCAAATGTGGTTTGTTCACGTGTGCATTTCATGTAGTAGTAAGGTTGTAACTAAATCAGCCAAACTATGCAAAAAAAGTACATTTATACAGCTTTCCCCCCCTGTAAGTCTCAAAGTATGCAGAAAAGTGGAAGACAGCGCTTCCTATGCCTATTTCATAGACAAGGCATTTGCATCTTATGTGCTTAAAACTTCTTCCTTTGTTTTCTTATCTATCAGTCTCATTCATTGGAAAGCAATTTGTATCAAAGTCTTTGAATGTGTTGGTAGAATAGATTTTTATCTGGGTACTGATTATTTTTTAAATTTTTCCCCAGGAGTTTCTTCTCTCTCTTGTCCTGAAGTCTATAAGGGAGTTTTGTACATCCTTCCTATCACAAGTATCTCGCCACCAGTGGAGGCTGCAAAGCAAACCTACATTTGTGCAATATTTCTGCCCCACATATTCTGGGTATGTGTCTGTACACAGCTGCGTGCTCCAGCTTCCCCTTGCCCCAGGCCCAACTCCCTGCTCTAGGGCTGCCTGCTGGGGTGCACATTCAGGCATGTTGAGGGCTGCTGGTGGTGGCAAATCTTGCTTTCATGTTCCCATCCTGGGGGCTCCCGTGCATGTGTGATGTGTCTGGAAAGCTCTGAGCATATGACCTTGCCTTCTTCCTTTCAATGGTCAGGCTGCTGTTTTCAGACAAATAATGAAGTAGGGATGTTTTTAAAGCTGACTTGAGCAGAGACATGTTGATGTTTTGGCACGGATTGTGTACATAACAGTGCATTTGCATTGCAGCTGTGCCAGTCTGCAGCAGTGCTGTGGGTATGAGTATTTAGGTGGCACGGTGCTTTCTAGGCCAACCCCCATGCCTGTCTTGAGTGGGAATGATACTGGTTATACAAGTGCATAGTCCTCTTTGCAGAAGGTGCTTTCCCTCCTGTGAGAGCATTACCTTCAACCAGGGGGCTGGGCTTGGGTTTCTTCTTTTTTTTCCCCTCCAGGGTACAGCAGCAGTTTTCATAAGTTGCATTTTTCTCTGTACCAATACGTATCCAATCAAGGACATGCTTCTATAAGGTTTGTGACTTAAATAACTGCAGCTGATTCACCAAAGTGTTTAAAGTCTGTAAGTTCATCAGCATTTGGGAAGTGCTGCTGTAAGTGAAGGCAGATGCTCTGGGCCGTGTTCCTGCTGCGTTTGTCCGCGAATGTTCATCCATTCCTGGTGGATGCCACGCTCATGCTGTTAGCTCATGGATGAGTGCAGTAGTGCTGTCTGGGAATGGTTACTGGTTTCTGTCAGGGGAGAGGATTTTGTGAGCTTGATGAAAGGATGATGTGTGTATATGGAATTGGTGATTAACATATTGCTTTACAGATTTAGGAGTTGTTTACTTCTGTGAGTCAGAAATGGTCAAAGTAAACCAAACATGGACAGTGAGGTGGGGGAGTGTGACAGTGTCTAAGAAGTGTTGCGAGTTAGGACTCCTCTATTTTGTATATTAATTACATTGAAGGATGAAGCTTTGTACTGGAGCAAAAAAATCTATGGCTCTTAGTAAAGGCAGTTGAGTAAGATTGGAGGAGGTGATGTTTTAGCAGTATGAGATCTTGCAGGCAGCATTGCAACGGGGAGGGAGGTCTCTCCAGAGTCTAAAATATGCACCTTCATTGCCCTTTATGTCAGTCTGTTTGTGCAGAGTTATTATTAACTTTAAATCAGGTGTAAAGGAGCAGATACAAATACTTTTTAGTTACGTTTGTGTTGGCTGGAGAGGTTACAGCTCCTGGCCAGCATCCACAGTGCTTTGCGGGGAAGGTGGGTTTAATTTTTCAAAGGTAAAAAATTTTGACTTCTAGGATCTCCAAAAAGAAGAAACTGCATCTTAAGTTAATAATGGAGAAATTACTCTTTGTAATTTAAATAATAAAATTTCTCTTAGATTATATATATATTTGTGTGCATAGATATGTTAATATAAAACATATCTAATAAATACTATCAAAATATAATTTGAATTAAAACATCACCATCACTTGGTCTTAGAGGTGGATAACTTGCTCAAAATTAATGAGGTTCTCTAACTTTCCAGGAACTCTGCTGGAAACTTAGGACCTTCATCTTCCCTACCATTTTCTACCTACCAGCTCTATAGGGAACAGTCCTGGTGAGCTTTGGGCTAAGCTCAGGCACTTCAGAGGCAGCAAGTGCTGACTTAATGCTTGACCTGTCCTTGATATGTTTCCAAATTAGGCAAAATTGCACCTTATGCATTAAAAATAATTATGGAGAAATTAATGCTGAGAGCATTCTCAAAGGATTTGTTTTTCTGTTCTTTGTTTTCCTATGATACATATTATCTAATCAGCGTGATGGCGCTGAGAAGAAATAATTAAAAAATACCAGGGAGCTATACTAAGGGCCTGTGTCTATAACCTTTCTATATAAGGAATATATATGCTCATGTAGTGGCACATTTCCTTTCTTAGGGAGTAGGAATGGCCATGTTTTGTACTTACTCCTGGCTGCCATTGGTTTCACAGCAAAATAATCTCCCTGTCACTAGGGGCCACTTCAAAAGTTTACGCTTTTGCTCAGAGCAGCTAAAATAATTCATGTCACCACGGTGGTATATCACCTGGATAAAGTGCATGTCTACAGGCCCAGAGCAAGGTTTTTCCACTGCCCCAGGCAGGTACAGAGTTGCTGCCTAGATAGGAAAGGGCACCACAAGTGCTGCTGCTGGCAGTCTGAGCTGCCTCTGGCTTGCTGCCCTCTAGGAGAGGTGTCACAAAGATGGCATGTGGCCAAATTTTAGCTGCTCCCAGCAGTTTGAAGAAAGACGCTAATCTGTGACCTGTGATAGTGGAAGGGGGACACGCTCCCCTTTCTTCCCTCTCTGCAACCAAGCAACTGTGTTGGGTGACAGGGAGACAGTGAATCCTACCAGGGCAGGTACAGGTGACTGAATTGGAGGGGTAAAAAAAAAGCAAGCTATTGTTCTTTGCTTCATTTCCACAACAGGGGTGATAATCTCAAGCAGAAAGTGAGTAGTAGATGAGGGTGGGTATTCTGCACCTCTAAATTGGGTGACTGGCCTGCCTGCTCTTTTCCTCTCCTGAGGGAAGCCCTGCACCAGTGCTTTTGCTGTTTTAGCTCTGTGCTACCTGTTTGCTAGAACTACCCATGCCAACACATAACTGAACAGAACTTTACCTCAGTGAAGTTCACTGAGGTAAAGTTAGCCTTTTCCCAAGGCTATTGTGCATCTTAGCCTCGTGTCTGCCATGATTAGATGTGGCTGTGACAAGGGGCCATGACAGCCTGCTTGGAAAAGACACTAATGTGGGGAAAGCCAAGAGAAGGATGAGCTGTATTACTTGAGCAAATCCAATGTATGGACTGCAGTGCTGTGTCAGTGTTTATTAAGCTTAGGATATTGTCAAAGCCCCTTACTTGGACATCAGTTGTTACTGGGAGTGTTCAGCAGTTCTGCAAAGTGCATCATAATGTTGAATTATTTGCCCAGGAAATCAGGTTATGCTTTTAATGACTGAGCAGGATAGCTCAGTTTGGTTTCTGGGAAGTTAGTGTGTTCTGTTTTCTTTAGTAGATTGAACTACCGGAGAAGAGGCAAAGGCAGGTTTATTCTCTTAACTTCAGAATTTGTAGAATTCTGTTCTACAAATGTTTAGTACTTCTTGAAGAAAAAGGCTATAGGGATTATGATAGGCTGAGGAAAGAGACTATTACATTTTTTAAAATCAGCACTAAGCTGTCAGAGTTGAAGTTTTCTCTTGAAAACAGAAATATCAACCAAAGGCAGGTGCCTGGTATGGAATACTTCTGCCTAAACAATAAGAATTTAGCGAAGTTGTTAATTGGTACAATTTTCTGATGCCAAGCCTTAATGACCTTAATTATAGGCCATAGTGTCCGTAAAGCGTGTGAACTGTGTGTGTGACTGGGTGACATGTAGGCTCCCTTCGTTCCCTTTTTATTCACCTCCCTTTGTGTTTTAATACCAGTCTGCTCTTCCAAAAGGGTTCACCCCTAGGGCCAGCTGAGGCCAGAATGATTTCAGCTGGGACTCTACATAGGTCAAGTAGCAAAATGCTGAGGTTTTAGCAGCATCAGTAGTTTGTCCATGTTCAGTAGGAGGGATCCTTCCTCTGGTGTAATCCGCATTCCACCAGAACAGCATACTGTGCTGCTCCCTGGAAGGCTCCTCCTACCTGGTATTCCCCCAACCCTCACTGCTGTGAGTCTGGAAGCTGTTCTGCACTGCTGAGTGAGCCCAGACAGGAAGCTGCTGTACTTTAAATCTCCATCTTGGTCATCACCCATGTGATGGGTAACCTGCTGTCCCTGTTACCTCTCAGACACTGTAGGGTTCCTGGTGACATCACTGAAGATGCTTTCTTATATATAACAGCATGCAACTGTGCACCATCCTTAGGACAGTCCTCCTTATTTTTTACTCAGGAATGACCTGTTAAATTTGCATAGAAATTTAATTTTATTTTTTTTGCAAAAAGTATTGTAGAAAGCAGTAGGATCAGAGTTGTAAGTGTATTGCAATCTTACATGATGGTTTAAGGGAGCTGTAAAACACAGGGAAATAATTTCTGCTGAATGCTGACTTGTGATTCACAAGTGTTTGGTATAGTGCTATCACCAGGGTTAAGGGTGAGGGTTGGCTTCTGATGGTTATAGCTGGTATTGCTAATTTGATCCATTTGGAAATCATGAAGCTGTGTTAAAAAACTTGATAGTTTGGCATGGAGGTGTCATTGGCCTGTTTGTACCTTTGGAATTTTCTAGGGTTTATCTGGAAATCTTAAATAAATTAGTATATTAATGTTGCCTATATTTTAAATGAAAACTGAGAGTACTAACAAAAAATGCAGAAGGCTGGGACTTGAAAAGGCTGGGACTTGAATAGAGAAGTACCTTCAGCTTCAGGCCCTTTGTAAAAAAAGAAGGCTGGCTGATATATCAGACTGGATACTGGTTTGGAGAAGGCCACTGAAAACCAGAACATCTGCCAGGTAACACTTAGGCGTGCAGATTTTAACAAAAGGCATTTGAAATTAATGTCCTTTGAAAAAGAAAGTTTATTTACCGACTTGAAAATTATTTTTAGGGAATTTAACCATTTAAGCCAAACTCTCTGCTTAACTTATTAAAGAGTACTGTTTAGACTCCCTTTTGCTTCATATTTAAAATCAGTCAAATACAGAATAAGGTGCTGTTTCAAAGCTGGTACTGTTTCACATTTAGACAAAGTGACTTCAAATTGAAACCATGAGTGACTGAACTGTGCTTAAAATGGTGTGGTTTTTTGTTTTTGTTTTTTTTTTTAGTTTGTCTTTTTTAATTTAGCAAAGACAAAGACTTCCATCTTTGTCACATTAGACAGAAACCAGAGACTGAACACCTAATACGTGAAATTTCTTACTCTCTCCATCTCCAAGGTGGAGTTCATGGGTGTTACAATTAGGAAAACTTGCAGTGATTCTCTGCAAGCCTTCCTGTTGGAAGGATTTAATTTTTAGTTCTATTAATCAGGTATTGTAAAAATAATGAATTTTGATTTCTCTTAGGAGATGTAGAGAAATTTAGTTCCATTCTTAAATTCACACAGCTTGAGGCAGTGTTAAGAGATTGTAGAAGCCTATAAATGGTGGTGAATGTCATTAGAGGAAAAGCAAACTATAGCTAAAGCCTTATTTCCAGTCGCCTTTTCATAGAAGCTCAATTCACGTGTGCTGGTGGATTTAGCTGGAAATGCCCAAGCTGTTATCCATCCCAATGGGCTGTGTGTCTGTCCCTGAGACTGTTGTGTTTGTGCTGCACTGGCTGGATGAGATTTGCCTCCCAGCCTCAGCAGTTCATACCGGGCATGTTAACCTCTACTGCATTTTGGCAGTAACTTGCAAGGACAGTTCTCCATTTCCTAAATCTGCTTGGGGAAAATGGGCAACAGAATTGAAAGTAAAATATTCTGGGTCCCTTAAACAGAGTTAATAAGAACATGATTTGTAAACTGTTACCTTTCTTGCAATCAGCATGGCGGAAATCTAGTTTAGATTAGGACTCTATGGAATACCATTTTATTAATTCTCATTTAAGACTGGTGCTCTTGAAGAGAACACTCTAAACCTCAATTCCCACCACTGACTAATGTCTCTTGCAGATAAAATATAGTCATGGTATTTTTGTCAAGATTTTTTTCTCTTATTTCCCACAGTCCAGGAAACAACAGGGGAAACTGAGCAGATGTTGTCAAGGAAAGCGGCATCAAAACAATTTTGGGAGTTTGGTTTTAATGAGGATCTCATTGATACTGACAAAAGTAAAACTGGAGCATTAGCATAGTTCCTTGAAGAGTTCAGAAAATCATTGAAACTAAATGGCGTGACAAAGTATAAGTGACAATTAGGCTTTGCATCAAAAGTGCTTGCTGTTTGGTGGGTCAAATGACTGCCACGCTTCCTAATGCCGTGTAAAATGTAACAGTGGCATATCTGTAACGCCGAGACCTTTGGCCAATTCACTGTTGACGTCTGAATCGTTTTTTCCTCCTGCTTCTCAGGCTGAATTTAGAATGTGGGACCCATGATATACAAAAGTCTTTATTTTAGAGATAATTGCCCTCTTGACGCTCATCAATAGGTTAGTGTCCAGTGGTGAACGCCTCAAGTGAACAGGCCTTTTTTTTTTTGGCAAGTCTTAAAGAAAAGAAAAGAAACAACTGGAAAAAACTCCTTGTGTCTTGGAATTTTATCTTTCATTATTTGTTTTAAAACTCACTGGGATTGTGCTCAGTTGTAATTAACGGTTCATCTTGAGTCGTATCTGTAAATATGATCACATTTCAGAAAATACACAGCTAAAAAGCTGTGTGTGATCTGGCATTTCATGTGTTATGTCTGCAGTAAGTTTTGGGGGTTGTTGCAACCATTAAAAAAAATCCCCTATGCATAGATCTCTTGTCTGTTTTTTCTGGTGTCCTTGGATAATAATAAAAGAAGCAGCAGTAGAGTCGTGTGAAAGAGATTGGCATCCTAGATCTATACAAAATTAAAACCACATGAGACTTTCCTGCACCACCATTTTTTCAGATACGAAATTTGTCACCAGGACAACTTCACTCATAGTTCTACTGTAGCTAAATGTTTTTACTGCCACTCCTGTAGATGGGCAGCTTGCAAGCAGCTGTAGCTGAAGACAGTACCTGCACCTAGCTTTCATCACGAATGTTGACTTGGCTTGAGGCACCTTTTGCCAAGGTCACTTTAGTGTGATCTCTCCATTAGTTTTTGAGAGTGCAGAGCTTTAATGAGCTTGGAGGTTTAAGGATGACTTTACTCTGCCTTGCTCCTCATAGCTGTTCTTTTAATTAGACGTCATTGCTACCCATTCACTGAGGAAAAATTATAATCATAGGCCACAGCTCTTGCTGTGTGTTTACATCACCTAATTTGTGGCCTGGAAAAAACAAACAAACAAAACACAGGTGCAGAGATGGAGGACCATTTCTGGAAGAAGGCCAGGTAAGACTTGGTCCCCCATCTTCCCTAGTGATGCATGTAGACAGCTCAGCAGGTTCAGCATGGCCCTCCAAAAGAGAGCATCCCATGGGAAAACTCCACTCTCAGACCCCTCTGCAGCAGCCAGCTCCTTCCCATCCTTCTTCCCTGTGTGTTGTGCGGTCCTGGTGTTGGAAATGCAAGTGTGGAATGCTCCATGGACCACTGTGACTCAGCCTGTGGCAAGTAGAGGCCAGAAATGCCACTGTTAGTGGGTATGACTTCATTTGTGTGTCAGAACTGGGCTTGAACTCCTGACATAGAAAGCCCCTGGGAACCTACAAGAGCAGTGATAGTTTGTGCTGTGCTTGCAGCTGGAGTCAGGGGAGTCCCAGGGCTGCCCAGTTTACTGCCTTTTCTCGCTAGCTGGTGCTTTTCTAAAGATGGAAGCCTGAAACAATTCACTTTTTGATTAAAAACACTGACATTGGAGAAGTTGAAAATGTAAGCCCTAAACCTCTGCAAGACAAGAAGGAAAAAATCACAGGAGTTTGTTTGTTTGTGGGGGTTTTTTTGGGGGGTTTTTTTTGGGGGTTTTTTGTGGTTTTTTTTTAAAGTCTCAAGAATATTTTGGAGCCCTTCTCAAAACAGCTGACTAAGGACTTTGACTGGTCAGCCTGGGCCCTTCTGAAAATACTTGTCTCTGAAGTCAGACTTCAACTGACATGGTGATTAGTTCCACCATGAGCTGTTGATAAGCACAGAAAATCATCTAGATGTCTTTCATCCTGTGTCTTTGCTCCTCTTGTATGTGCCACACAAAATCAAGTCCTTCGTGAAGTGGGATACAACCTGGGCTTTGCTGGAATTTTAAATTCTTCATTTCTTCTTGGCTCTTATTTTTAGCAACTTGCCTGTACCGTAACAGTCTGAGGGGTGTTTGCTGACTCATCTTTAGAGCACAAACTCAAGTGGTATTTTGGTTTCAGGATGAATGTTTTACCCTGCCCTGCCTATCCTTTCTCCATCAGTGGTCAAAGCTGAAACAAATGTTGGCCTAAGTAATTTATTTCATAAAGGTTTTTTTTAACTGATAATCTGATGGAATTATTGTTTGCATAGGGGTGGAAACATTCTCTGTTGTGCTTGATGCTGTGGTCTTTCTGTGGTATTCTCTGTGCCGAAGTGAAATGGTGTGTATGCTTCTGCTAAAGAACAAAACATAGCTAGGTGGCTCATGCACGACTATCCTCCCTGCCAAAAACAAGGGATTTGTACAAATATGCCACCCTTTTTCCTTCCATCAGTAGCCAAAGTCAGCTGTGCCAAAGAAAAGTCCTTTTTTTTAATTTATTTTTTTCAATACAACCCACACACCCACACCATGGAAGTTACAGTCATATTTTCCAGTAACCACAGAGCTGTGAGTGATGGCACGTGTGTTTTAAATAAAACTGGGAGGAGAACTGATGTAATGCTCTCTGGGTTATGTTTTTCTTTTTTTTTATTTCTTTTTCTTTCCATATTGCTCCCCCTCTTTCTCTTTTTCCCATCTGTTGGCTGCTATATGGGTTATTTTTGTTTTAAGATTTATTTTTTTCCTTGCTGCAAACCACAGTGAGGGAACTGTTGAAGAAGGCAGCTCTGACACCTCAAGCTCAAGTATGGATGGATTTCTTTAAACTCTTTAAAATTACAGGGCGGTGCACTGTAGCAACTTGTATAATCTTAGGAAAAAAAATAATTCTTTTCTTCTCTGGAAGTGAATTAATTGTGATAATCTGATGGAGCACGTGAGAAATAAATATACTTTTTTCTAGTGGCATACTGGGCTGCAACTGTCTCTTTCTTCAGTGAGATCACAAAATAGTTTTGGAAAAAACAGGTATTTCAGTTCTAGTTTAATAAACTGCAGAGAGACTTTTTTCTAGAATGACAAGTGAAACCTGTTATTCCTCTGCTACTTTTCCTACTGCTGCTTTCAATGGTTACATTAATTCAACTCCTGCTTATAATAGTCTGTTTGCGAATATTTAGATTGTGTTTCTTTAAATTTTCATGGAGAATCCCTTGGAAGGGCTCAAAAGTAGGGTTTTTGTGTGTGTGTGTTTAAGAGAATAACTCTATTTCTGTATTTAATGTTGAATTCAACTTTGAAAAATAAGTTCAGCCACAGAGCTTTGTGTGTGGATCCGTGCCTCACCTGCAGACCTGCTCCTGCTGTGCCAGTGCAGCGTCTCTGCTCTCCAGCCCTGCTCAGGAGGCTTCAAGGGATGGGTGCCAGTCTGCCCTGAGAACCCTGAATAATTGCTGTTCCTTAAATAGGAATTCTGAGGTGCGTCATGCAGCTGTGTGACAGGACACGGGGTCAGCTGGTCTCTTTGTGTGCCCTTTGCAAGTGGGAGGTGCCTTGAGTTAAGCTCGAGGAGCTGAAGGGTTAAACCCATGCCGTTTGGGTGTCAAGGTTAAGCCTGAGCCCTGAAGGTGAAGATAGCTCAAGTTGCCTTCTACTTGCTGTGGGCAAAGAGCACAGGCAGACTCTGCCTGGATGGATGATCTGGCCTGTAATTCATTAAGCTAGAAGCACCTGGTTTGTGTCTGTGCCCCTGGCCACTCCTGACAGTGGCACTTAAAGCCATAGCCCCATTTTCAAAATAACCTGAGGATAGGGAGCCATTTCTGTTGGAGCTGATCTAACTGGGGGCTGGCATGGCTCTTCCCCAGTCACTCCTCCCCACCCTGCTGCTCTTGCCCCACGACCATGTGTGGAGCTGATGTAGCTCTCTAAGCCAGCAGAAAGCCAGCTGCTTTTTTTTTTTTTTTAATATGTATATATTTTTAATTATTTTTTTAAAATTTTGATAATTAATTTTCTGATAGCAAGGGTGCTTGGCACAGCTTTCTGTATGGCCAGGAGCATGCCAGGGAGTGGGAGCACCATAGGGGTGTAAGTCCGTTTGAGATGTGGTTGTACAGCGCTTTAATCCAGCCTAAATTGTGTCAGACAGGCAATGTAAATAAACCATTACTGCAGGGGAGGCAGAGAGAGATTCGTCTTGCTTAAGGTGCTGTGAGCAAGAGACAGCTGAGGGAATGCAGAGAGGCAATGCTGATTCGCAGGTCTCTGCTGCAACGTGAAAAATACTCCTAGGAGATGTCAGAACCAAAGGTCCTGTGCTGTGAGAAGAAACAGATCTCTCTTGGATGGTGCTGAAATGTGGTGTTTTCGACAGCAGATAGAGTGAGTTAAGGCAGGAATAGAAAATGCTGAATAAGCCAGGTTAACGAAGTTTTGACATAACTGTGGTGACAATGGTTTTTTTCTCCCTCTCCAAAAGCTTGTCCCTAGAAAGAACTGAAATACTAGGCAGAGGCCCTTAATCTCGTGGCCTAAGATCAGCATGTATAGCAATGCAAATTAAGAAGATGTTTAATGTTAAACCATTGGAATACCAACTTTGTTTAAAGTTTTTTTTTTTTTCTTCACAGCAGGGAAAAATCCAGAATTATGTGGTCTGGAGAGGGGAAAAAAAAAAGCTTTGTTGGGAAAAGAAAAAAGAGCTAGTCTTCTTAGGCTTTGATCTGTTACTAATTTTTTTAAGGTTTTTTTTTGTTTTGTTTTGATTTTTTTCACTTTGCCCTTATGCTGGGAAGGTCTGCCATTGGGAATAGACTAAGGTTAGATCTTTTTGGGTGTCTATGTTGTGTTAGTATTGAAATACTACACCTTCAAGAGAAAAGCAGACCTATTTTTCCTGGCCACTGATAAGCACACCTTATCCTTCCCATGTAGGTTTTAGATTCTTCCATAAGAAAACCAAGAGAGTTATCGGAAAATATGTATATTTATTAGTCAGAGAAGTAGGAGAAACTAATTTCAAAAGAATAACTTTGCTGCTTTCAGGGAGTGGAAGTGAGTGCTGTTCAGCCCAAAGGAAATGCCAGGAAAGCAAGTGTTTTTGCAGCCTTTTAAAAGAATCCTTAGTGCTTTCTTTGTCAGAGTCAACACCATCTACTACGTGCAGAGCAAGAGCTGAGGAGGCGATGCTGTGTGGGGAATGTGGCATGAGCTTGGCAGGAGCTTGTGCACAGGAACTCCTCAGGGTTGGCAGTTATAGACCACATTTTGATAAGAGCAGAAGAGTGTGGCTGTAAAACATAAAGCTGAGACCAAAGCACTGCCATATCAGTACAGCTCAAAGCCCAACAGTTTATGGCTGTTAGCAGCAGTACTTTGCCCTGCTCAGTGTGTGCTTCAAATGTTTGTCAGACCTGACAGTAGGCTTGCAGGTCAGTGTAATATTTCTGCAGCGTAGATGCTATTTATAAGAAGTTATGACTACAATTTATTTACTAGAGGGTGGGGGAGGGGAGCAGACAAAGAGGCAGTCACTTCATACTGCTAAAGTCAGTGACCAAACTGGAGTAAAGTCCACCTGCCCCTGAATCTGGTACTTCCACTGGGTTTTCCACTAAGCTGTATTTATTTAGCATGACTGTGGTGCTGTATTTTTATAACTGCACCTCCTCAAGAGGCAGACATGGAAGCCATGTCAGTATTTCTCTCAGCAGAAGGGAAGACTTCCTACTCCTCTGTCCTGATTCCAAGAAGAAAGGTCCTACTACCGTTAGTTAATGTCCTGCTGCTATTAATCTGGCTTGCAAATTCATGAATACATAAAAAATAGTCACACATCCTTTTTATGGGCCAGAAAGGCTCACTTTTTTCTCTTGTAGCACTGAAGCAGAAATTTATTGAGAATAGTAAAAACAGGA
This sequence comes from Hypocryptadius cinnamomeus, assembly GCA_013400635.1. Classification (NCBI taxonomy): domain Eukaryota; kingdom Metazoa; phylum Chordata; class Aves; order Passeriformes; family Zosteropidae; genus Hypocryptadius; species Hypocryptadius cinnamomeus. The sequence goes on from VYZP01005662.1 coordinate 59,394, forward strand.
GTCAATAATTATTTTGCCTGAGTTTCTTTGTTTTGATACAGCTGAAGATCAGTTTGGAGCCCTGTGTTTTTGGGGTGTTTTTTTTTCTTCCCTAAGAGATAGCATATGCATTTCAACAGCCTCAAGCCCTACATGGTGCATAGATTATGCTCTTGCTTATCTTCCCCAGGGCAAACTGAACCAAACTACTCGCTGAGACAGTGCAGAGTTGTAGCAGTAATACACACATACAAACAGAGGGGTCACAATCTGGCATTCAGAACACATATAAGCTTTGTGTGTGCTGATGACTTCACCAACCTCCCTTTGAAATCAGCCAAAATACACTAGAAAGGAAAATAAATACATGCAAGCAGAATAATTTTGATCTGGGAATGAAGGTGACTTGCAGTGATAAAAATCATGTCTTTGCCCCTAAGCACTACCTAGTTAGTGTTAGACAGGTTGGTTTAGTGACCACAATAAGCATTAATGTATTTCCTGTAGAAAAGCAAGTTACATGCAATAAATAGTTTTTGCTACACTAAAACCAAGTTAGTTAACAAATGCTTTCTGTCAATCTATGGATAATACTTGTGCTGACAGGCAGACAGAAGACTTAGCCATCATTTTGACAAGATGCATCCCAAGCTCTATTTCTTGCAAAACATTATTTTATAGGCTTGGTAGCCTTTGTTTAGCTAAGCACATGTAGAGACAAAAAAGAAAACCTTTTTTTTTCTCCTAGTCTTGTCAATAACAACTCATTGTCTTTTTGTTTGTTATACCTGGCTTTGTGTAATAGCCTCTAGCCCTGGCTTGCCCTAACAGGAAAAAATAAAATGTGTGTGTGCATGTATATGAATGAGAAGTCTTTCTGCAGACTAAATCCAAATACAGAAAAATACTTCTGAGGTGAGGTTCTGGACAAGCTGTTATATATATATGCTGTCCACGTGGTCTGATTCTGGTCTCATTCCTCTCTAATTTAAAAGAAACCCCAATAAAGCCAGTAGTGGCTGCTGCGAGCTGCTATGAGCCCAGGCTCAAATACCATGATATTAACTGTAAACAAATATTGTAATGCTTCTGCAGATTTCAGAAAGTGCCCTTCTCACATTTTAGTAGCGGCATTGTTGTGTTTGGGGAGATTTAAGATGCAAGGGCTAATCTGCTCAAAAAAGAAATTCCATTTTGCCATTTGCAATTTAATGGAGTACAAAGAGACAGGGAAAGCACTCTACATAAATACAGATGTCTCCACTTCTGAGGCTTTTCTGTGTTCCTGCTACTTAAATGGGGATCAAGAATGATATTGTTCTGTGGGCTTGCTCTTTGTTTACAATACCCTCTTTGAAACTAGATGTCAAAATGGGTTTCCTGGATTGGTTATTGAATTCTACAGGCTGACACTCCACTGTGAGCCCTGGGAACCTTTGGCTTTTTCCTTAAAAATAGCCCAAGTTTTGAAATTTTAAAAGCAGCTGTGTTTTGCCACCATGTGGAAAGGGCTTGTTTTTCTGCTTCTCTAAATTTCAAGTATAATGTTTGGACCAGGGCAAAAATGCCTCGGTAAAACTCTTCTCTACCTGTACTGGTAGAATTTTATCTTTCCTTTGTGTGGCCATAAATGACCAAAACACAGAAATGAGCAAATTTGGCCCAATGGTTTTATGGATTCCTGAGCTCGTGGCAATGAAATATTGTAAAGTTAATGTAAATTGTCAAGGATGACAGTTTAACCTCCTAAACATATACACAGAGACCTTCTTGTTCTTCCTCAAGCTGTGCCACGTAAGTCAGCCTCAGCCAGGCACTGCACAACGTCACATACCTCATGCTGCCTTTTCCAGGCCCTCCTTGCTAAACCTCCACTTTCCCTTAAAGGGTATTTGAACAGAGCAACTCTTTTGCCAAACTCTTCTCCTTAGGGTAAGGAAAGTGCCCCCCAGAGCCAAGGCAAATGGAGCAAGTAGGTTCAATTTTAGTGTTACCGAATTTGACGCTGTTCTTGATGAGTTGTCCATAGGGTTGTGGGTGTTTCTGTGTGTGCACTGTCATACACAGCTTTCTATGCTCACTCTATATGAAAGAAGATGGCTTAATGACAGACTTCTAGCCTTTGCTCCAAATGTTGTGGTTATCTAATTTTTGTTTCATTTTAGTCAGACCCCTGAAGTAATTAGCGCACCCTGTGGGGTTTTTTTGTGTGGTTTCTATCTGAATACCCATGAAGGAGTTAATTAACTTGTTTGCAGTACCTCATTAATTCATTTTTGGCCGTGAACTTAATTGCTCCTTTATTACTGATGAGTAAAATAGCTTTAGGCTCCCAATTAAAATGGACTTTGATGGATGTATAAGAGCTGGGCTTTCAGCTTGTTGAATAGGCAGTGGAATTGCCATTCTGTGTCCCATTGCAGGCCAGGCTCCTTCATGGCAGCGCTTCTCGGGGATGAGTTTCTTCCAGTTGCAAACTTGGTCTCAGAGTTGAAGCCATTAACTTACCCAATGGGAGGGAAATCAAATGGGAGTTAGTGCCTGTAAACCTCTGAGGGTGGATGAAACTCAAAAAATAGGTGGACCTACTGGAAAAAAAAAAGCTTATTATTGAGGTGGTAGATGAGCATGAACTGTAGTTCCCTCCATTATGAAACGGCCACTCTACTGAAGTCAGGTTCCCACTGGTGAAGGTCTGGATTTCTCCCTATGGTAATCCTTCATTTTACTGGAGGGCAAAAGCTGTTTTCAGATGTTTGAGGGCATGTCATACATTTGTTCTTGAAATAGTTTTTCTTCCTCCTGGTATATCTTTGATGAGCTGGGGTGCATGAACATCAATGTGATTTTCTGGGCTTAGATTTTTTCCTAGGACAGTAGTACTTTTCAATATGTTTTGAGACTACAGGATGTCAAGCATTATAGAATAACCAGGAATATTGGTGTTATAAAGACAAATAGCCTTATTAATTTTAAATAAGGAAAAGAAGAAAGCTACAAATCTGTCTCTCACTTCTCCCACCCACCCCCCTTTCTATGATTCAATGTGAAGAACACACAATTTATATTCCCAGTGGTGACTGGCTTGGACCCAATGACCTTTGCAAAAAATCCATTGCCTGCATGGAAAATGTAGTGAAACAATGTAAGCGTGCTTACTTGTAGGCATGTATATTTCTTAACACAATAGGGTCCTGAGACCAACTGAAGTCTCTGGATTCTTCTGCAAGAAATGTTCCCACAGGGGAGCTATTATGATACTCCCTCTGCTGGCTCTCATTCCACCTCCAAATTTTCCTTAGGAGACCTCACTTGGGCATTGATCCACAGAGAGCAAAATTACCATGTCTCAATTGCTTATGTGAAGAGTCAGTACAGCCCAAGGGGTGGAGACTCTTGCCACTTTGAAAAGACAAGAACAAAAATTGTCAAGAAAAAGACATCTGCTTTTGGGTAAGGTGATTACAGATGCAAGTGGAGGAGCAAAGTCAAGCACTATTTACTTTCATACCTTTAACTAAAAATCTACTCAAAAGCTATTTGAAATGCTTTGAGCACAATTCATTTTCATGAGAAGGAAGCACAATCAGTCAGTGGTTTCTTTTCTACAAAAAGATCTAGAACTTCATAAGCTAAATTCCAGATTGTTTTTAATACTGTAGCAGCTTATTTGCTTCACTCATAAAAATCTGAACTCTTTCTGACTTTTCCTTAATGATGGCTTTTGGGAAGAATTTGTTTCCTGGGATAGTGAAGGGGGAAAATCCTATTTGCTTTAGAAATAGCTTTTTTTTAATGCTTTTCTCAAATCAGAGGGTCACAAGATGACCAAAGTTGATGACACACAAATTATGAAACAAAATGATGATGGAGCACAAATTTAAATCAAATTTAAAAAAAAAAAAAAAAAGAAGAAGAAGAAAAAAAGAAAATAGAAATGCTGACAAGCTTGTGGCAATACAGTCTGCTAACAATTTACCAATTTACTCTGGAATTCTCTATGAAAGTTTAAATTATTGTGCAACATATGAGATCTAGCTATGACTATGCTTTTTCCAAAGGCCAAAATGAGAGGAAAATAAAAGGAGCTTCCTTAGATGATACTATGGCACCTCTGACCCTGTTTTAGCTGATTGCTTAAACACATGCTTAATAAATATATTTAAGAGTCTGCTGACATAAGCTTTGCTTTGTTACCAACTTTAACCCTGGGGGTACTGAAGTTCACTATTGATATTGCAGTGCAGCAGGACAATTGTTTTTCCTTCTCAGGAGTAACTTGTCTTGCTGCTTCAGATAGTGCCCCCCTTGACAGAAAAGGGGAGAATGCCCCTTGGAAGGAAGTCAGGCTATGGTTATCATCTGTGGTGAGGGGCCCAAATAGTAAAGTTAAGCTTTTAATTTTGTAAAGTGGGAACTGAAGAAAGAGGATGTGAGGAGGAGAAGGGAAAGGAGTTAAGACAGCTCATATGGGTGCAGGCAGGCAAAGGACACAGCTGAGGCCATCTGGGACTGTGAGCAAGCCTGGTCCTGCCTGTGGCTTCTCGCTTTCTCTGGGTCCTCGTGAGGATGAAGCTGCCCTGAATTTGCACGTTGTTCTGCTGGGTGTTGCTGAAAGGAACTTCTGCTCATGGGAACCTCAGTTTCTGGCAAGAGCTGCTTTGCCCTGATTCTGGCAACTCTCTCTGGCCTGTCATCATTACCCCAGTGCCTACGCAGGGACTCTGACCGGAATGGATGATGGTTCTATTTGTGGTGCCTTGGCTCCTGTTTCTTTGCAGGCACTGGCTTACATGAAGGAATCTCATTAAAAGTATCTTTCCATGAGGGAGCTTTCTCCTGACTTGGTCTGCAGTGGAATTAGACAGTGGTACCCAAACCTATGAGTGCCTGGCTGGTCTGTGTCTGTGGTGATGGACAAATATAACCACATACTTTTGGATGTGCTTTTCAGGAGTCTGGAGAATAAAGATAGCTGTGAAGCTGCCAACTAAAATCTAACCAAACTGTCCTTGCCAGCTTGGACTCCACTCTTTATCACACAAGGCTCATGATTACTGGAGTAACAAAGCTGATTTAAAGTGGTGGTGGTGAGGGGTGGGGAGAGATAGTAAAAAAAGATGTCACACTTTTTGTTTAAACTAGGATTTGAGGCTTTTGTGGGTTGTGTTTGTTGATGACTTAGTCAAGTATCTTTAGATCTGATTATTTTTGTGGGGCATTACCTAAATTTTTTTTCTTCTGCTGTGTGAATCCCACTGTGTCCAGGGAAAGTGACTTTTCTCATAGTTCCTGCCCACCTTTTAGTGGAAACATCAGTCCCATCTTGGTTTTCCTAGTCATATGCCTCTCCAACTATATCTGATGTGTCCTTGCTTCCTTCTTTCTGTGCCCTTGTGGTATTTTTTTGCTGCTTATCTCTTACACACATGCAGCTCTAAGCAACAGCTCTCAAACCCTCCAGAAACACCCTGAGACAGCCAGCACAGCTCTGCTGCTATTCCAGCCCTGCATATGGCCTCTGTTTTGGGTGGTGACTGCTCTAGTTTTGGTTATCTGTCTCATAAAGCAGTTTCAATGCTGTTTTTACACAGCCCCTGAACAGGAGATGGTTGTTGCACCCTCAGATTAACAGCATTGCCAGTGACCACTTCATCCAAGGGGCTGCAGGGGAGTCCAGCAGAATGACAAGGCCAGACTGTGGTGAAATTAAGGAATATAACACATGGTGTGTAGGACATTAGCTATCATGGCTGTAATCTTGTTTTAAAGCTTTTATGCAGCTTTTTAGACTTGAGTATCACTGTTGCTTAAATTTGCACATGGCTATAGACAGTGTCCATGTAACCTGCCCTCATACTTACCTTATCTACAGTTTCCTCCAGTTTATGTGGCTTTGGTACAAGGTCTGAGGACTGCCAAAAGGCTAGTGGGCCTAAATTTAGGTTGGCCTAAATTCCACTGCAGTTAATGGCAATCTATCTGTGGGCTTGTCTTCTTTCTTTCAAAGAAAAAGATGGTAAACAGACAGAATGGAGGTGCAGTAAAAAACATCTGAAGATGTTTGTCACAGCAAAAATGTCAAGTGATGTTTTTAGTTTGCAAAGGAAGAAAGGGGAAAGCGTGCAATATTGTAATTTTTAGGAAAGTTGTTGGTTGTACTGTGATAAAATTCTCTCACTTTTATGGTAATATCATTTAATTGCTTTCAAAAAATGGTGTACTTTGCTAATCTGGACAGATTTGGAGACACTGGGATATATTCTTGTTTGGTATAAATTGGTGTAGCTTTGTGTGGGAGCTACACACTTAGTGGCAGATAAAAATCTGTCCTTTTGTGTCTTTTAGGGGAAAATTTCAACAGCTGTACCTCAAAAAGTCATGTTTTCTATATTGTGTCAGCCACAGGCTTAGTACTACCCTTAAACCAGTATAAAGGTTTCCTAATTGCTACTCTGATAGGAGACATTTGACTTATATACTGCACCAGAGAATGCAGTCCTCACCATGCTATGGTGGAGTTATTCAGTATGATGTGTTTCTGAAACAGCATGACAGGGCTTGTTGCCCAAACAGCTTTGGAAAATGTGATGTTTCCCCTCTGTCTTACTCTTATGACTTCTGTGTTAGTACTGCAGAGTTGAAAATCTGGTAATAGATGCACATAGTGCTTGCATCAGATCTGGGAGGTGTTAGAACCATCACACTTTGAGGAGCTGTGAACTCCTCAGTATCTGTTTTGCACCTTGCTGCTATCATAAAGAGGAGAAGAGTGGCTGTTTGCAAAGCTGAGCTCTCTGTGTCCTGGCCAAACCCTTTACAGAAGAGCCAATTTCCTCCCCAAATGTTTGATTGTGGTGGTGTTGCTGATGTTCCAAAGACAGCCTGGCAAACGGCAGCTTTTAGCTGTCACAAAGGACCAGTCTTTGGAAATTTAATTCTGAGTTCACTTGTTCCTGGGAAACTGAGAGGCAGATTTTAATTGATTCAGACCTTTAATCTTGGTCAGTTATCCCTCATTTTCCCTTCTGAAATCCAGAAATGTTATTTAGAATGCAAAGGGCTGCTGTGTAATGGGAATTAAGCTATAGTTGGGAAAATATTTTCTAACCAGATAACAACAATCCAGAAAGTCCTTCTGTGCTCTGGAGTATTGTGCTCAATTAAACAAGGCTTTTTTTCCTGATAATGAATATGCTTTTTCTTGTTTTACATATTTAATTAAACAATGATGGAGAATATTAAGTGCATGATATTTCAGAAATTTATCCTGTTTTGTTGACAGTCCTGGAGCCTCTTTTGTCTTTCAATAAGTTTGCCTCTGACTAAATGTTTCTGATTACTTGGAACTGAAGATTAATTGCTGTATTCAACTCTACCCAACCATGCAAATGTTTCTGGGAAGCTGACTGTAAACTGGGCCATAAGCAACCAGGGTCCCATAGATTATGTCCCAGGGCCAGCTGCTAGGATATTAGTATATGTTATGTTTTGTTGAGAGATAACACAATCTCTTTCCTGGATTTGCAAAAAATACCTGGCGAAAAATTGCTGGTGAGAATGCTCTAGGGAGACTGGGTCAGAGCCAGAAGAAACACTGGATGGGAGATAGAGTTGTAATTATGGAAACTTCTGCTTGCCTGATGCCTAAGCTCTCTGGATCCCCAGGCACGTGGACTCTCTTCTGTCACATGTGTTTGTGCCCAGATGTTCCTTGGTGTCAGTGTGGTGGCAGCTGGGTGCCTGGCACACGTGAGGTGGGTGGCCCAGCCTGCAATGAGCCACAACTGCGTGCAGGGCTTTGGTGGCTGCTGCTGCTAGGGCATGCCAGAGGGAGAAGTACAATGCCCCCTTTAGGAGAGCACCCAGTGCTTACAGCATCTGTCCCAATTTCTCATCTAATCTGATTTCAAAGGGGAAAGGTACTGGGTCCCACTTCTGATCCAGGAAGGATCCTGCTGCAGGATTGCCTGGGAAGAGAACAGCAGCCTTCTCCCTGCACACCTTAGCCATGGGGGCTGACAGTGTGTCTCAGTCCTTCTTTCTTTCCCTGACCTAGTGAATGTTGTCTTATGCAAGGCACAATGGTTTAATTGAGAAGGAAAGACATAGAAATCTCTTCTCTCCTTTTAAACAGGCTGCAGGCTGGGCACACAGGGTAGGAGACAGACGACTGAAATCTGACATTGCATTTCCTGTTTCTATGTGATCTGCAACCACTTTTTTATTTTATCTATCAGAGAAACTATAGATGGCTATGCATTAGCAGAAAAGATGAAGTCCAGGGCAACTTTTGGAGCAAAAGGTGTAGTCTGGTATTGTCAGGTTCTGCTTTATTGACACCAAGTCCAATGGCACATGGAAAATCCCCACCTGCCCTCTGCCCTTGCTTGTTGTGGGGTGTGCCAGCATCAGCCAGATCTGCTGGCATGTGGCAGCTACAAACTGGGGTTTGTAGCTGTTTGTTCAGATGCTGTTTGTTCAATGGTCCCAGAGGCACGGGGCTCGACAGTGGTCCTGAAGTTCACTTTGAGACCAAAACCCAGTTTTTTAATATTATGAGGAAAAAAAAAAAAAAATCATCCTTTTTCCTCACTGATGGATGTGTTGCTGGCAGCTTTTTAATTTCACTCAAGTCTGAGGATGTTTCCCCCCGTGGAAAACAAGAGAAGCTCTGCCTTGAGAAGGTGCTGGTGGTGGTGCTTCTGACTCGGAGCTTCTTGCCGATGATTGCCCTGGGTCTCCCATGTCAGGGCTCCCCTTGGCAATCCTGCCTTGAGTTGTGAGTGTCACTTGCTGTTCCTGCACTGCTGCTTGGCTCTGTGCAACGGCTACACCACACAACCATAACCTCTTCCTTTGGCAAACAGTGGCAAAAATATTGCGAGGGCCAACTGTGGTTTATTTTTTTCCTTCTTTCCTCTGAAGACTTTCTTTAAATACCTGTGAGATGCTCATAAATGATCCACCACAGTGCATCTCTGCAGTCTAGCATGCCTCTGAAGTTATGGATTTAGCAAGCCTGGCAAGGATCCCTTGGTGTGCTTGAGGAAAAGAGCACATTAAGAAAGGCCATAGGGGAGTGGAAGAAATTGCTGTCCCAGGTGTTTCTTGCCACTTTTCCAGTGAAGATTTCAGATTGATAAAGGTGGAGGTGGGATAGGATGAGTGCACACATCTCAACTGCTTGGGTGAGCAACTGTGGCTCAGGCAGACTTTGTCAGGGTCTTGTGCCAGAGTGTTTCTCAGTGGTGACACAACTGTGTCAGTTCAGTGGCTTTTCACCACTGAAAGGGATGTCCCTCCACTTCCCTCCCACCCTGCAGTTGTGGTCTTTCCTCCTTGCAGTGGGATTAGCACCTGTTGGTTCGGTTAACATGATGAGCAAAAAAAAAATATTAGTTTTGAGGGGGCTGAGTTACGTTGGGGTTTTGGGTTTTGCTTTGTTTTGGTTTTGTTTGGGTTTGTTTGGGTGTTTCCCTGTCCCTTCCAGGTTTAGTGAGCTGAGCTGGCTCTGGGAGGCTGGTAAGGTGGGCAGCCTGTGCAGAGGTGGTAGGATTGACGAGGAGGAAGGGCTGTCCCTTTAGTCAACAGTGGCTGTTAGACCAAGCTCAGCTGCGGTGGCAACCACAGCCTAATTAAACAGCGAGGGCTGTGACATGCTCAGCATTTTCCTCTTCTCTGAATACCACAGAGCTTAGACTGAGCAGCACATTTGGGCAGCAGAAATGCCAGGAAGAAATCTACCTCTGTGCACAAATTAAAACCTTCTAATTATCTCTTATTTTTATATAACACCTTTTATAATTTCTTTGCTGTATATTTTTTTCTTTCTTTTTCCATATTTTTGTAGCCACAGAGAGGAAGAAAAAAAATACCCTGTCAGGCAAAAAATTTATGCTTTTTGACTAATGCAACTAAATTAATAGAGTATTTTTGTTTGGTTAGTAAATCAAGACTTTCAAATTTTAAAAGAAAAGAGCTGGTGAAGACTGCGAGTTCAGATGGCTATTTTTGCTGGTAAATAATTCCACATCAGTAATTTAAAGCCACTTCAGATCCTGCAGGTCAGAAAAGTGGAAAGCCATTCCTTAAATTTTCAGATGTTTGTGTAAATAATTCCTTTTGCCCTACAATGAGAATTAGGGGATCTGCTCAGACATTCCTGGTGTTTTCCCTGAAGGAGATGAGGAGGCTGGACTGGCCTTTGCATACGCAAAGGGCAATAAAACAAGCAGCCAAATGGTCAGAGAGGTCCCCATAAACATATCAAAGTTTACTGCTCAGTTTGCGTAGCAGGCCTCCTACGTCTGGAGGAGATGGGCTTAAGCTGGGCTGCCAGACTTGGAAGCAAGGCAGGCACAAATGCACACTTGGTTTTCCAGTGCTGCTGAGAGGGGGAAGGAAGGGAACCAGAGAATGGGTAACATTTTAAATGCTGGTTCATGAGTGTTTGGTATGTGAATGTGTATCAGCACACGCAGAAAAGGGAAGACGTGAAAAAGGAAGACGTGCAGTGTTTGGTTTGTTTCTTTTTTCTTTTCTTCTTTTTTTTTTTTGCTTTCTGCAACCCTGTCACTTCAGAGAGAACACCAGAGCCTCAAACAAGCAACAGCTTCTGCCATTGATGCCTATAATAGGACTGTGCTGGTAATAAATTACAGCAATGAGCTTGTTAGCAGAGTGCAGGCCTTAAACACTTGCTTAGTTACTGTAGCTATAGCTCCAGATCATCAAAGTGCTCGAAGCAACCCAATGCCTGTGACAAGAGAGTGTCCCTAACCCAGGCTTTGCCAGGGGAAGGGGCAGGATTTCCATCTCTAGGCATTACAGGGCTGTTAGTAAAAAGACAGCAGCGTTCAGCAGCAAAGATAAGTAGTGACAGAATTTTTACCCTTTTTTCTTTTTTTTTTTTTCCCTTTTTTTGCTGTATTATTTGGTGTTATTTTTAGGTGTGTACTGAGTAGTTGCATATAGGAAAACCTGCCTCAACCTATTCTGCAGGCAGAGAACAGCTTATCTTCAGTCTTCCATGAAACGACTTAGATGAAAGAGAAGATGAGAGCTTGTTTCACTCAATACCAATCAAAGTAATATAATATGTATTTGCTTTTCTCAATTACAGGCCTGAAATGGGAGGCTCTAGGGGAAACATTTTTTAATTTTTTTTCTCTGACAACCTTATCATTTTAATGCTGCCTGCTACTTATGCATGAAGGAAGAGAAAAAGAGAGAATGACAGCATTCAGGTCCAGGCTTAGAGCAACAAAAGCTGAGGAAATTCAGCCGCAGGTCCAGAGTTGCATGCAGGCCAGGAGGAGGTAGAGGAAGAGTAACTCATAGCTGCAGCCAAGGGCTCCTTTGCTGGTGACATGTCAGCGTGTGTACACTTGGTGATGGGGTCTGGTGGCCTCACTTCAGCCCTGTCTTGTGCACCTCTGATGTGGGGAAGAGCCAGAAGAATTGCCTGAGGGGAAAGACCAGGGGCCGGGTGGGGATCCCATGCCTGCACAGCCATGGCCTCAGCATCTCTGCTGCCTTGCCCAGCTCAGGCCATGGCTTCTCTCAGAGCAGTGCCAGAGGCTTTTCCAGCCCCCTAGCACTTGGCCTTTGCAGCACGAAGCATGGTGAGGGAGTTGCCCTCCATGGGGCTGAGAAGAGGATGAAAAAGTTTTCACAGCTCCCGTGGGAGTACGTGAGAACAGACAGTGCCTGTGATATTGGAAGGTTTGGTGTCAGGGAATGGGACAGGTGGTGCAGGGATGTCCCTGGGAGAGGCTGAGAGCAACTGAGAGATGGAGGGGCCTCCTGAGGTTATGTGGTGGGAAGACTGGAAAGGCAGCTGCTTGTACAGCTACATTTGGGGTGACATAGCAAGTGCATTGCTTTTGAATGGGTAAAACAAATCACTGAACTTGGCTGAGCTTGGAGGGATATGTCTGACCATCTGTGTGCTTAATTAGTTTCCTTTTCTCATGTGGGAGCTAGTCCAAGCTCCAGTAAAGTCAGAAGAACCTTGTTGACTTAATGGATTGTGCAATTTAGGGCCAGGATATTTTCTTTCACAAATATTTTACAGTTTTCATGGTGGGCAGAAGGGCAAGTGGCCAGTTGAGCGTCCTTTCCTTGCAATTAATTTTGGTCAGTAAAAAACTTGATCTTTTTAGAAATTATCCTTTTAAAAAAGACAATGCATGTTTTTGCAAAAGTATGGTTACTTTTTTAGAAAACCTTTAATGATTGAATGAAAAAAAATACATTTTTTTTGGGTGTGTTTATATTTCTAATCTATTATTTTGTTCTGTCTCCCTTTTAAGAAGCTAAAATGGAAGGAATAAAAGGAGTAATTATAAACTTCCTTTTCAGTAAGAGGCTTTTGCTTTTGAAATTGAGTGTCTCGAAAGTCCCAAAGAAAAAAAAAATCAGTTTATACAGTGTCACCAACTTCTTCCCTCTGACTTAAGTAGAGTTCATAGGAAGTCTAGGTAGTCACCCGGGAGGAGGAGGAATCATAGAATGGTTTGGGTTGGAAAGGTCACCTAGTCCAACCTCCCTGCAATGAACAGGGACCTTAATTAGATTGGGTTGCTCAAAGCCCTGTCTGGCCTGACTGTGTATATTTCCAGGAATGGGGCATCTGCCACCTCTCTGGGCAGCCTGTTGCACAGTTTCACAACCCTCACTGTAAAAGAATTCTAGTCTGAGTCTACCCTTTTGTAGTTTAAGAGCATTGACCTGTGTCCTGTTGCAACAGGCCTGCTAAAAAGTTTCTATCTTTTTTGTAAGCCACCTTTATGTACTGGAAGGATGCGATAAGGTCACCCCAGAGCCTTCTCTTCTCCAGGTGGAACAAGCCCGACTCTCTCAGCCTGTTTTCATAAGGAGAGCGCTTCCATACCTCTGATCACCTCTGTGGTCCTTCCCTGGGCTCTCTCCAACAGGTCCATGTCTCTCCTGTGCTGGGCCCCCAGAGCTGGATGCAGGGTTCCAGGTGGGGTCTCAGCAGAGCAGAGCAGAGGGGCAGAATCCCCTCCCTGGCCCTGCTGCCCACGCTGCTTTGGATGCAGCCCAGGACATGTTTGGCTTTCTGGGCTGTGAGTGCACATTTCCAGCCCCTGTCCAGCGTCTCACCCAGCAGCACCCCCAAGTCCTTCTCCCTGGGGCTGCTCTCAGTTCATTCCCCAGCAAGGATTCATATGGGGGGGTTTCCCCAATCCAGGTGCAGCACCTTGNGGGGGTTTCCCCAATCCAGGTGCAGCACCTTGCTCTTGGCCTTGTTAAACTCGATGGCATTTCCACAGCTTGTCCTTGTCCCTCTGGATGGCATCCCATCCCTCAGGCATGTTGACAGCACGCAAGGGAGTTCAGTTTGTTCAGATCGCCAATTAATTTGAAATCTGTGGAGCAAAAATGTTTTCAGTTTTTTTATCCTCCATCTCCAATTCAGCAGATCACTGTACATAGGGCTGCTCAGAACTGGAAGGTTACCGAAGTCAGAGTTGCAGCACTTCAGAGAGTGAGGCTGATGTGTCAGTGAACACATACAAAGATGTTAAAGAAGGCTACAGGTAGATATCAAGGTCCCATTCACTCCTAAAATCACTACCCTGTCTTGTATATTCAAGCTTCCGGTTTTCCATTTAAACCAATATTTATACAGAATGAAAATATTCACACTATAAAATTTTTAGTATATGAACCTCAGTATTCTCCTAATTATTCAGTCAGCTGTTTGGATGTGTGCACTGACAGGGACAGTATGAAGGAACAGTGGCTCAAGTGTGTTTCAGTGTGAACGGTGTTTTTATCTGTTTTAGCAACTGTTCAGTAGGCAGCAAACCCGTAATAATAAATATTTTTTTAATCCCGATTTTGTTTTATTTTTTTCTCATTTCCTTATTTTACAGCTTGCCCATCAGCTTCATGCCAGCCTTGGTCACCCTCATCTGAGGGATAAAAAAGTGAAAACTGTCCAGTTTCTGTGTGGGTTTTTCTCTACTGCATGGCTTTGTTTATAGGATTTTAAAAATGTATTTCTATAAAGAGCCCTTCTTTGCACAGAATCCCTGACACCTTTAGTGGATTTACTGAGAAGCACCAAACAAGTTTTTAATGTGTTGCAAAAATGCAGCCACCTCTGAGGAAGGTGTTATTTTTACAGCTTGGGACAAAGTGTATGACAAAAATAACTGCCTGAACTCAGAGCATGGAGCACTGGGAGGTGAATTTCTAGGATGTTAAGTTTCTGAAAATAGGGAGGATGTACAAAGTCTCTGAATGTTACCTGAGAGATGGCATTTCCCTGATCCCTTTTCCCTAGTTATAAAATCAGATATAGGTTTGGGAAACAGTATGCAGTCTGGGTCAGAAAGCAGTTTTGTCCCTTGGTGGTTCCCTCTAAAATACTAATGAGACCGAAAATTATTGATCCTTTTGATGAGGTGTTTCAGAAAGGCTGGGCATGCAACTGCAGGCCTGTGCTCAGCAAAGCACAATGAAATTTCAGTGTGTGGAAGGCTCTGCTAGTGCTGAGGTAATGAGGGACCCCACAGCTGTGTTACTCCAAGGTTTCTCATAGTAATTTTCCATGAAGCTATGGAAAAATATTTATCCTTCCTTCTATAAACATGTCTTTTAGAGATTTAAGGGAAGGCGTGCATGCAGACATACAGAGAAAAAGTCCCTTACATAGCCATAAATAACAAAATGTCTATGTTTTGATATTCCAGGAGGTTTCAAGAAAAGCTGTGTTTGCTGTCACCCACTCCATTTTGGTTTGTAATTAGATACAACGTGTAGCAGAGAGGTCTCAGGTTCTTGCCCCCTCTGTGGCAATCCAAGTACTACGAGGACCATTTTCTGGGATGGTATAGATGAAAGAAACTTTACTTATTTCATATTTGTCAATAAGTCTGGGGTGAAAATAAATGCTTATGAGGATGACCCACCTCTGTCTTTATTCCATCCTTGCTCATGCATCTCTAGATTTCTTGTGTCTCCTCCCAGGCCTAGTTTTCACTCAGTTCTTGCCTCCATGAAATCTGTGATATTACACTGCAGCAAGGCCCTTTGTAATGGTGAGACTGGTGCTTTTATCTGCAGTTCCATCTCCCCAGCATCTTGCCAACATGCACAGTAAGGTAAAAGGGAGAGCTGAGCACATGCACACCCTCAAATGGAAAGTTGTGTTTATGTGGTTGTGGTTATGGTCGGACAGTAACCAGCTTTGCATTCCTGGGCATACACAAGAGATGTGTCTGACTTTTCTGAGTCTGCCAGTTCACTCAACATTATTTCAACAAGAGGTCTTTGATTAGGTCACAAAATGCAAGATAAGAAAGGACCCCTTTGACCAGGCACTGTTTCTCTTGTTGATTCATAGATATAGACCACAAAAGGATGGGCAGAGATGACTTTTCTGTGGGAGGAAGAATCTGAACTATCTTTCTAAGTGGGGATAAGCTAGCCATTACTGGATCAGATATTTCTTCAAGCCCAATCAAGTAGGCAATGATGTTATTTTGCTCTGCAATGGGCAGCTTTTCCTAAAAAAACCCAAGAAACGACACAAAAAACCCCATCTAGCCTCGCCCCAACCCCCGACAAGAACACCAACCAAATCTGTCCTGTAGAGCCAGTCAGCTCTATAATATCAGTTTTGTGAAGAATCATGACATTTTGAAAATGGTTCCTGCTCTGCAGTTGAAACATTTTTGAGAGCTCCTCCCTTGCCACCATTTCCCGTAGATTTTAAATTCCAAGTTCTTTTCTATGTTTGAGACAGTGTCAAGGTGTTTCAGTGCCAAACATGTCATATTTTGACTTAGAATAGGAATGGTATTTCAATCAATGGGTGAATTGGAGTCACGGCAGGATTCCTAACAAACACACACCAGCATGAACTAATTCAGCTATTCTGTGCTTGTGTTGTAGGCAATAGTAGAGGAATAAGAAAGAAGAGGGGTCATACAGTGGGATTTTAAATAACATTTCTTAAGTGTCCTCAGTTAAATTTTAAATACCTATCCCAATGAGGCTTTCCCTACCATTAACTGAATTTTAATAAGATATTGTGGTTTTATCAAATCAGACTTTTGGAAAACTATTCTGACCGTGTTTTATTACTCATCTGCTGAGGTTTTTTTTGTTTTGTGCTTTTGGAAAATGCTGGTCACACTTGGAAAATGCTGGTCATAGGGCTTGTTTGGGTTTTTTTGTTTGTTTGTTGGTTTGGTTTTGGTTTTTTTTTCCTTGTTTGATTTGGGGCTTCTTTTTGAGTGAAACATCAAATGTAGTAGTAGTAGTAGGACGCCACTAGGGGTGGTTGTCCTGATCCCGTGTTTAATTTCTGCTTGGAACTTCTAGCACTACTGTTATTAATGGGGATATCATGGGCTGCAAGCACATCTTGCTATGAATTGCTGTATTATGCAGGCCAAAGGGAATTGGCTGTTTCTGTAAGAGATTAATTATGCCTTTAATGTTATAAAGGCGTTGGATGGTAAGGGAGCTCAGGATGGAGCGCTATCACACTCCAAGCTAAGCTGTTCTACTGATACTTCCTTTCCTGGCCCAAGGCTTGTTGCCCCGTTTTGATCTGAGCACTTTTTTTGTTTCAGCTTCCAGACACTGTCGTTTTTTGCCAAATTGCAGATCTATCTGTATGACCTCTGTGCCTACTGATGTCCAACCTGAACCTTCCATGGTGCAGCTTGAGACTGTCCTTTCATCCTGTTGCTGGTTGCCTGGGAGAAGAGGCTGACCTCCACAAACTACTTTCAAACAATTATAGAGGGCAATAAGGTCTCCCCCAGCCTCTTCTTCTCCAAGCTAAACATCCTCAGCTCCCTCAGCTTCTCCTTATAGGACTTACCCTATAGACCCTAGATTGATCAGTCTTTGTTAGTGCTTATTGTGTTTTATCACTTTCTAGTGTTACCTGCATTTTTTAATATATATTTATTTCTTTGGATTATTCATATGTGTTGGAGTATATTGACCACAATATGGTCAGCTGCAGGATTTTATCAGGAGCACATGTTGTGGCTGAAGGCCACTGTGCTGCTGGTCTACACTGCCCAGTGTGAGCCTTTAGTGGGTTATGAGGAACTTCTGGTTTTAGTGGGACTCTGTAAAGGACCTTGTGAAATCAGGGCCTTCTGTAAGATAGAGGTCACTTTGCCACTTGCATATTTTACATATTATGTCCAAAATCTTGCAGTGTAATTATTATAGGGGCAAGAACTATATTCTGCCTGCCACAGAAATTCCCTTTTCTGCCTGAGTGTGAAGTCAGTGGCTCATCATTCTCCCCTACATATTCCCTATGCCTGATACTTCTGGCCTAGTAGAACTTGGCAGAGCTGACTAGTGTTGATTCCAAGTTATGACATGTAACTAAGCTGGGGATCTTATTGCCACAAGGAATCAACAAAGCTCAAGGCTTTCGCAGGATACTGTAAAGAAAGGGAAGCTCATTTGTATGCGAGCAGATGAATAAGCACATCCATAATTATGTGAAGAAGGTACTGGCCTGTCATACACAAGACCTGCTTATTTTTCTAGATTACCATCACTCCTCTTTTATCCCTTCCTGCTTTGCTTTCCCCTTCTCCTCCTTCCTCTAGCATAACATAATGCTCCAGTCTGCATATGTTTAATTTTTTCAACAGCTATATGATACCAAAAGAAATTCCATCTGGTTCTCATTGTAATATAGAAAACTAGTCAATTTTTGTGACCAATATATAAATTTAATTCAGAGGGAGGAGTTTTTAGGAAAGCAATCAAACTGTATTTGGTTAGCAGCAGAAGGTGAATGATTTAAGTAGGACAGTTGTAGTCATTCCTCTCTTCTTATGGGATTTACACCCATGTAACTGGGGAATGTGTTGAGCCCCATGCCTGCTGTCTGCTACTTCTCGTAGCCCTTCACTGTTATATTTGCTAAACCTTATTTAAATATTGATCCTGTCAAGCTGGGAAGAAACAGAAAAGAGAACTTCAAGAATGAGACAAAATATGATGTAATAATACTAAAATAAACATGGCGCAGGAAAGGCAGGAAAGTCAAGTTCAGTGAAAGCTGTAGAACGAGCTGAAAGTCTTTGGGTGGAAGGTTTTTTCCAACGGAAAATGCTGATTCATCCAGCCCTCTGCAAAAGGTGTTAATTTCAAATAAACCTTATTTAGAAGGAGTGATTGAAAACCACTTCCATAACATTACAGTCTACCTTTGAAGGTTTGAAATTACTGCAATTTTGTCTTTGATATTATTCAGGCTGTTTTGAAATTTTGATTAGCTGAGAATTTCAATTTCTGTTTAATTTTTGCTCTTTTTAATAATGCATTTGTTAATTAGCGGTGTTTGATTTATTTCCTTTTTTTTCTTATTTTTTTAATAGCAATGCTGTTTTTTCCCATAAAGGAAAAAAAAAACCTTTTTAAAGTCTGTTATAAGGAGAGGGTAGTTGAGTGAGAGTAACATGACGGGAAAAGTCTAGAAAGAGAGTAGAGAAAATCTTATACAGTGGTACCTCCAGCAGTACCTGATGCTGAACTGGGGGTTTGGGTGGCAGGGTCTCTGTGGTGTACAGCACTACATAAACAGACTGGAGGGAGGTATTTTGGTGAGACCTCAATCCTGTGTGGTGGCCAGCAAAATCTGTCACTGGGTTTCAGGAAAAACCCGAGCTTTCCTTTCATTGTGACTTCCTTGATCTCAGCTTGCCATTTGAAAGCCAAGAGTGTGGAGGAGGATCCCAAGTGGCCAGAGCCCCTTTCCATGGCATAGGATGGCAAACTTGCTTCCTTGCTTAGTGTCTGGACTCTTCAAGGTTTGAAAGAAGCTAGCAGGACCCACCTGGCTGTGTTGCTGGCATTCATTACATTGTAAATTCACAGCCCTGTGGGGCTCACCTCGTCATTTCTGACCACTCAGGGGTGACAATGCTGGAGCTGTGCTAGAAACCACTGTGCTTCCTTACTGCCAGCACAAAGCGGGCCTTAAAGGGAAGTAGGATGAAAAGCAGCATGTTTTTGTAGGCTGGCTTCTACTGTGATGAAAACCAGCCACTTATCCTTTAAGATACTGGTATGAGCAACTAAGAAGGACCTGGGTGGGGGGCAGAGCTAAAACTCTGTGGGATTTTGCCGGGGAAGCTGAACCAGAGGGAAACAATAATTGCCAAGCAGACATAACTGTTGAAGTCTGTTTAAATGGCACCAAGGGAAGTAAAAACCGGAAAAAGGTTTGTGTGCTAAATATTCACTCTGAGGCTTGAAGCTTGGTGAAGTAACTGTCTCCCAAGTCTTTGTTCAAGAACAGTAAGACTTTGAAATTATTATTTTACAGAAATATTATTGCATCAATGAGAGAACAGGCTCTGTCATAAATTTTTGCACTTAATGGAAACAATTTTGGCTAACTGCCCGGGATAAGCAAAGACTGAGAATTCAGCTGATGCTGTATTACTTACATGGCACATAGAGAGCTCTAGGTGACGTGACTCAAAAGAGATTTGTATCTTAGCTCCTTAGTTAAAAGAACATAGGTACAATGTTGTGCAGCTGTGATTTGTATCTTCTAAGTCAGGAAGGAGGTTTTAGCCATAGTAACCCTCTGTAACCACTCCCCTGGAAGAAGCAGTACATCGTGGAGGGGTTAGATGGAGAAATGGGGACAGCTTAGCTTGTGGTGAGGACTGTGACGCTGCACCTTTGCCAGTAATGGTTTGCTGTCATGTTTTGGGCTGTGAACTGTGGCAGATCAGCTGTTATTTCAGGAGCAGCAGAGCTGTCCTGGCAGGAAGGGTGAAAATCTCTAGTGCAGATGTGGGAGGGAAACCTGGGGAACTACTGCAGAAGTTGCAGGGTAAGCCCTTTGCCTGTGTGACTCAGTGCTTGCTAAGAGACTCAGGTTCAGCAGCTACCTGGAGACAGACACACACCTTTATTGCTGCAGTGGGGAGCAGTGTGGAGACTGTGTGGGCATGACCCCTGTGCCAGCAGCGCTGCTCACCTGGCCTCAAAGTGCCCTTAGAAATAAGCATGAAAAAATGCACAGAGGCCCATGTTCCTGAGTGCTCTGGGAGGGAAACAAAACATGCCTTTTAGAAAGAAAAGCAGAAAAGATCTGATAGCACAGTCTGCTGAGCCCAGCATTCCTTCACAAGGACAATGTTTTATGATGATGCCACTTGTATAGGAAGATGAGGGGATACATTAGTAGGATGATTATATCTGATTTGCTGTCACTTAGCATATGAAAAGCTTGCTGAAAATTGGGTAGGTAGTAGGAATGAGTTATGATATTAGAGGAACCTGCTGAGCCACCTTTGTAACTACAGCATTGTTACAAGGGAGAGGCAAAACCCAAGAGCAGTGACTGGCCTCCTCTGCAGTAACAAAAGGCTTCAAGGTGGGTGAACCGATATTCCCTGAGTTCCTGGAAAAATCTTTTGTCTAATGCAGATTTGACCTCAGCCAGGGCTTAACCATCATCACAAACCATATTAAAAACATGTTCTCCTGCAGGTCATATTTAGACCATGAAAACAATTTTTAAAATATGTCAGTTGGCATGTTTAGTTAGTGCTGATTAAAAATGCTCAGTCTGTCTAAAAAAATATTTTAAAAATGAGAGTATGAATATGCATTTTTGGGAGCTTACTGAGTACAATTAGTCCCTTTTGATAAAAGGTATAATGTATATGCAATATTTTGCCGCTCACAAAGTGCAGGCTAGTAAAAACCAAGTTATTTTCCCACTGTAGCTGTGGCCTAAATCTGCATAGAGGTTATTGGTATTTTAATAGAGATAGATGATTTCAGCTGCCTCCTTAACCTTTTCAGACCCGGTTTGTTTTGTGCCGGGTGTAGTGAGGTTGCTGATAACCCAGTTTGAGGTGCAGCATGGGCACTTTCCTGGGAGCCAAAGGGAAGGCCAAGAAGGTGGCATGCAGCAGGAACCAGGCTGGGGCAGCAGTACTGCCTGAGCACTCAGGTTAACGCTCCTGCTGGCCAAGCCCTCTTTCACAAGCAGGCATTTTACTGACGAGCCAAATGAGCTTGCTGGTTTAATTGTGCGATGCTTTTGGCTTTGGTAGTGAATCATCCTCAGCACGCATCCAGGGGTGCTGGCTGTGCCTGTGGAGCGTGGGGAGCTCCTGGCAGGGTGCTGGGCATGCGTGTGCTCAGGGCTGCAGCTGCTGGCCCTGGGGACCTGGCACGCTGTGGGCCCCGGGGACCTGGCACCCTGGAGGTGTTTGCAGCTTGTGTACAAGCTGCCATGAGCCATTCCAGATCACCCAGGTTCCTTCCTCTCTCTGCACTTTCCAACTGGATGGGTGGCACTGGCTGGGGACAGATGCTGCTGCTTCAGTTTGTCTAATGAGCTTTGATTTTTGTTCCCACTCTAAATGTAAATATTTTTATATCTGCTAAAGTTAAGTACAGTTAAAAGATGAAGAGCAGCAGGAAAGCTGGTAAACTGGTAATCTGTTCAGCTCTGAGAAATGCCTAGCTTAGGTAAACAGCAGCAATTTCTTATTTTTGTGGGTATCTAGGAGAGTTTTACACAGGATAATTGGTAACACAGGATGGAGGGGTGCATGTATGCACATGGCTGCAGGGCTGGCTGGATGTAGAGTTAAATAAAAAGAGAAATGGTGTCCCATCTGGCTTAAATATTTACATAGTTTTAGTTGCGTAGGAGAAGAATGTTTGATTTTGGTTGACCCAAATGGTGTATTTCTTCAATTCTATGGGGAGAGGAGCTCCTTCAACTGACCCCCTTTCCCCTCCCACCTATATTTTCTGCTAAAATAGTTCCTCTTGGTGTTGTTTCAACACAACTCTGTCTTCAATTTTCCTATCCGTTTCGACTGCCTTTGGACTGACTCTGGTGACTGTGTGGGCAGAAACCAGAAGTTTTGAAAAGCAGATGTTTTTCTCTGTGTACATGTTCTGCTTCCACTCCTTCAATACACACAACTCCCTCCCAATCCAATATTTTTATTGCTATTAGATTCTTAAGGAAGAGGACATTAATTGTCTGTAAGGATTATGTTTTTGTGCACTGTACTTTTAGATTCTTAGTATTCTAAACCCATTTTATCTCGATGCACAATTAACAACATAAGTAATTGTAGATGTATATATTGTAAGTTTTTGCCAGATAAAGAACAAAATCAAATTTCTCCAGAGTTTTCCCTGTGACCCCATTGCCTTCATTGCTTCCCCACCCTCCTTTTTCTCCTTGCTTTTAGGAGCACTGGTGAGGAATCCAGCATAAACTCAGCTGCTCTCTCCTTCATTTGTGCTCCTCCTTTAAATGGGATGTCTGTTGTGGTCGTGGTTAGGACTTGGAAGCTGCCAGATCTTAGCAACTGGCTGGAGCTTTCTGCTCTTCTCCTGTTACCTCAGCATATGCAGCCCTGGCAGTGTTAAGGTCTGTTCAGGCATGTCAGTCCACCAAAGCCTGAGGTTAAACAGATGTGGCTGGCTTTTGGTTTAATCTAAAGGTAAAGAGAAACACAGAGCTCTAAGTTGGCTTCTTGATACATTTTAAAGAAAAACATCCCCGATTCAAGTTAAATTATAAGGTTTTTGGGCCCTGACTTTTGAATGATGATTGAAATGGGTGCTTTTATTAGAGAAGCTACAATGGACAGCAAGTCATACACAAGCAACAGTTTTTAGTAAGCTTCCCTTGTTCCCAGGAAATAGAAATTCCCTGCTAGAGAGAAACATGTCGTGGCAGCAAAGGATGATTTCTTCAGGATCCTTGAGCTGCCGCAGCCTTGCAGGATGAGGTTGTACCATGTGGTGGCTTCAGTGGTAGACCCTGGTGAAAGCATTTCCCAGCCCTCCTCTCCTCCTCCCTCTCCCTGGTGTGTGCCAGCCTGTGTGGTGGTGCTGATGGTGAGTGACCTGCTTACAGACAGCCTGAATGAAATCGTGCCCAGCCTCCAGGTCTGTGGGAGGAGGAGGGGGAGAGGAGCCGCAATGCAGGAAGGGAGCTGGCCCACCACCACCGCAGGGCTCCGATGGTTTGCAAAGCCAGCTGCTCTCTCTATGGCCTGTACCCCTCCTCCCCAGCACAGAGGGGGAAAGATTCCTGGTTCCTGGTCTCCCAGGAAGTCTCCCAAGGTCTGGATAGGCAACAGGAATCTCTTCTGTCTGTCCTTTTGCTGTTGGATGCATAGTGTTATCGTGCCATTTTCTGAGGAGTCAAAACCAGAATACATGAACACTGGGATGAGGTGCTGAAGGCTGCATAATGCTGCCATCCTGTATTGGCTGATCCCACCCTGCTAGCCCACCCTTGTCTTCATTTACCTGGAACAAAACTGAGTCCAGTGGGCAGCTGAGCATAAAAGAATAAGCAGAGGTTCTTGTAGGCAGGACAATGAAGAATCTGGCTAAGAAAGGTGAACTAACTGCAGCAAACAGTATTTGGCAGATATATCCTTTCTGTTTACCAGTATTATGCAAACTTTTTTTATTATTTTAACCAGCTTTTCATCTTGCTCAGTGAATGGTTAGAGGGAGCATAGCTGAGTCTGGAGAGTACTTGTACATGATTTGAATATTTGGTATTTGTTTTACCTCTGTTGGTTGCTTGCAATGAGCTGTAATTTTTTTACTACTTTTTTTTCCTCTCAATTTTTTGATACCTGCCTTGGGAATTCCCAAGCCACAAGAAACTTTTACATTAGCTCTGCAAATGCTTTCAATGCAAATTGTTATGCCAGTTTTGTAGCATATCTTCATGAATGGATATATGTTTGCACAAGAACCTCAGTGTCATCCATGTTTGTGAAAATTCTGGAAGATGGAACTAAATTGTTATGAATGTTTGCAGTAAACTTATGAAAAGAAACCTTGAACACGGAGAATTTGTAGGAGTTTCTGGAATAGATATCTGTAAATACTTCTGCTTTCCCCTGCTGTACTGTTTCCTCCAATATACATGTAGCTGGGAAAAGCAACACCTCTATGTTTTTAAGAATGAGATCTTCATCACCTATCAGAGGAAAGGACATATTTTCATAAGCTGAAAAAATATATTCTTTAAGCTTTCACTGCAGGGGACCTCTGGGCTATTGAGCTCATATGCTTTTGGAGAAATGTAGGGTAAATAGCAGGGGAATCCTGCCGGTTTCACATCATTGCTCGCTGGAAAAAAGACCACTCTGTACTGGCAAGACAGGAGTAGAATTTGCAGCATACATGATTGTCCCAAAGCAGAGAACAGTGTGGAGCTGGTCTGGCAGCAAGGCCTCTCCTCTGGTTTGTTTAGTGATGGAGATAGCCTGGGAGAGCCCTTTGGTAGGATCCTGGGTCCTGGTTACTGCCCCACCCTCCTGAGTGGAGACAGTTTACCTGGAAAGGCTCCCATCCTTATCGGGCATTTTCTGAAATGAGAGCACTCCAAGTTCCTACATGCAGCCCTATTTGTTCATAAAGCCCTCCTGTAGAGTTGTCTATTGCAGCAGCCCTTTTGTCTCCATCAAGATAGGAAAATTCCATGTAATTAGTGAAGACTGCTTACATATTACCTATGGTTGTCCCTTAAAATTTGTCTCATCACATATGCAATACACTCTATGCTTGAATTGTTTGTTTTGACTAGCCCTCATTTACCTGAAAAAAATTCTGTTTTCTAGTTTGGGTTTTGGTTGTGTTTTTTGTTTTCTTTTTAATTTCATGCCTTGGTATTTTAGAAATTCTTGAGTAGCCTTTGAAGGTAGTTTCATGTTGAGGCAAGTGTAATCCCTTTTTGTGAGAGGGGAGACAGCTTTGACTGTTTTTTCAATTTTTTTTTAGAGGCGTAGGGTTTTCAGAAAGTTTATGCATATCTATTAGTCAGTTGCTTTTTAGCTTTTCCTTTGTGTCTTGCTGTTCAAGTCTCAGCAGAAAGGATGTAGTGTTGTCTGCTATGTCTGTGGTTTTGCCCTGTGTTGGTACAGAGTGTATGTATTTACTATTTTGGTGAAATATATTCCTGTCCATTATTATGTTATACAAATGGGCTTTATCTGTTCAGCCCTTGCTGCTTGATTGCAAATGCAGGATTTGTCCTGAGGAAATAATTTAATTCTGGCAGTACCTCCTGGTTTTCGTTCTGACAGGCCTTATCAGATAGCAAAGACTTTGAAATTTGCATGTCTCTTCCTTTTTGTCTGTTACTTCTACTAACACAGGTAGAAGAAACATTGAGTTTGCGTGTGACCTGGTATGTTTGCAACTCTTGTAATACACTCTAGAAATTTTGGGGATGCTATCAATAAGTCTTGCAACATAGTCTCTTGTGGTTTATGGCCACTTTTTACTCAAATGGTTTTACTTTATCTTCTCAAGGCAGATGAACAAGATCTGCCGTTAGATTAGTTGAAACAGGAATATAGGAATACATGCTGTGGTGCGGAGCTATCTTTGGGTGTATTATATTTCTCCAACAGCTTATTAGACCTGGCTCAAGGAAGAAAATATAATACTGTGGTTGTCAGGAAAGCTCCTTGATGATGCTTTTGGTCTTTCCAGACCAAGCTCAGGGTCTCATGCACAGCTGCCCCTCACACAAGGTCCAGATCCAAGCATGCCGGAAATTAAACAGCATTTCACAGCACGACTTCACACATTAAGCTGTCAGGTTACCCAAGGCAGAGTAGACACATCCTGCATTGCTACAAAAGGACCTATTTAAAATTTGTCTTATATCTTTTGTACTCTGCCATATCTGTGGTACTCCTATATGTGTTGTTATGTAAGAGACTACACTATGAGACTTGTCAAAGCAGGAAGTTTTGAATTTATAACATCAGTATTTCTCACTCACAGCATTAAAGTGCTTTGTCTAACAGACCACCTCTGAAGTGTGCTAAGATAAGTATTTTGGTGTTTGGATAATTGCTAGGGTAGCTTGGTCCACTGCATGTAGGGCAATGCCCAGAAATAGAGAACATAGCATTCAGGAAAAGGTTGATGGCTATAGGCAGTTTGTGCAGAGGGGGTAATAAATGCTGGACAGCCTTGGTCTATCTCCTCATGCTTAAGTGTCAAACTTAGTGTGGCCTACTGTGAATATGTGACATAGAAATAAGTGGCCTACTGTGAATATGTGACATCAGAAGCTTAAGGATCTTTTTAATACACACAAGCAAAGAACCCAAATGCCAACAGTAAGAGCCAAGAAATCTTTGACATTGCTATAAGTATGCTGGAAAAAGAAAGACGGAGTCAGATCCTGTCGAACCATTGATGCACAGTACCTGCTATAGATTCCAAAAGGACCAGGGAGTGGAATCTTGAAGGAGCCTTTGTAAAATTCCAGGTGCACTCCGGAAGCATCTTCAAACTAAGGAAATTCAGAAAGTGTCACATGCAAAAGGCTTTCATCAGCCATTGCTGGGAGGTGCTTAACTAATATCATTGGTGCAAACCAGATGATTTGCGTGAACATCAAATCTCAAACTGTGCTTCAGGGATGAGGACAAAAATGAGGTAATTCTGAACAGGACTGCACAGAAAGCTATGAATAAACCTGACAAACATGACAGCTTGTGTTCCAAGAGAGTGAGGTAGCTCACATCAAACACAGTGTAAACAGAGAGAATAAAAGAATAAATATAAGCTAAGTTTTTTGCAGGAACAAACACATAGAAGAAAGCAGGAAAAGATAAACAAATGAAAAGGAAGTTCTGGGGAGAAGAAATTCTGCTGTAGTGAAAAATGCTTCAAGCACAGTGCCACCTGCATTGATTGTAGCAGATGCTATCACTATTGAAAAGTTTTGTAAGCATGTGTAGACAAAAATAATCTGTACAAGATAGTGCTCCAACTCTACAATAACAATGTGGAATGGCTGTAAACCTAAATGTAACACCAGGACAGGGCAGCTGCATGCAGTCAGGAAACTGTCGTGTGGTGGGGGCATTATCAGTGAAGTCATTGCACTGTTAAAGGGAAGAATGTGAAAATATAATCAAGCACTGCAAATATTAGTCAATATTTGCCAATGAAAAACTCAGGGCAGACACCAAGGGGAGGTGCAGTTGGTACTGGTGTTGTTACTCATCTGCATACTAATAAATTCACAACACTTGTGACATGTAGTGTGGGACAGACAAGTAAGTCATATAATAGAGACACAAAGATCTATAAAAATCTTGTTTGAGCAGACATACCTTGTGATATCCCTACAGCAAAACTTCTGAAAGATTATCAAAATGTTTTTGAAAGTCTGAGTTTTCTTCCAGGCACTCTGCACCTGGAAAAAGATTAAAGAATTAAGCTGCTATAATACTTGCCCCACAGAGTAATTGCTGTATGAGGAGGAAAAACTGTGAGATATAGAGAAATTGGGAGGAGGAGGGAAGGTAGCATTGCCAGTTGTAAAGTCTACACAGGCAATCAACATATGGTCATCATGGAAAGACAGCTGAGTTGTGATTTTGAAAAGCTGAGCACCTTGGAACTCACTACAAAGTGTGTGTGACTGGGGAACCAATGGCAGGAATGAAAAGCAGCCGTCTGTGACACTGAGTATTGAGGGTACTGGCAATACCCAGCATTTCTACTGGATGCAGAAAACACTGACCTTACCTCATTTTGGGCATTGGCAAGTAAATGGAGGTGGTTGAGGATGGCATTTAACCTTCATTTTAGCTTTGATCTTATCAGGGCTGCCAATAATATATTTTAACATACAGGATCTGTTACCAATGATACTTTTGTAGACTGATACAGGAACTGATTCCACAGGAGTGGAAACTGTTTCAATTCAAATTCTCAAGCTCATGTTGGAAGCAGGGATGCTACTCCTTGGCAGAATGGAAGTAAGACAAAACTGTGGCTGTCTGCAATAATCTGTTTAGGATGGAGTTTCCAGTTTGTGATGTCCTGACCCCAGCAGTGCAAGTGTCATGGTAGATACCCTCACTGAATTGGTATTTTATACCTCCTTGATCAATTTAAGCTCTTACTCTTTCTCAGGTTCTTCCTGACAGTATTTATTTCTAGCTTCTCAGCAGCCACTTGTAGATCTGGATGCAAACATGTATCATGGGATATTTTCCAGACTTCCTGCACCTGATACAATTACCTGTGCCACCCACAGACAGTGGCACAACCATCACTTACATAAATGTGCTGGTGACCCTGCTGTTTCCTCTGGAAATTACACCAAATGTGGTGCCAGTGAGATTCTTCTTGAGACATTCTTTTAAAAAGTTAATTAGTTGCTTTTATGTCACACTGCTCTGATTACCACAGTGAGGAATCAAGCATGTTGAAAAGTGATTTTAGTAGTAAGTTGGGAGGGTTTTTTGGGCCAGAAATGTGAATTTTGAGTACAGGGATGTTGAACCATTTGCATCCTGTAGCTTTTAAATCTTCACATGTTTGTATTTTGATAGCTGTCTGTGCCCTTCATAATGCTATATTCATCTATATGAAGGCAATCTATTGTAATATAAACATAACGATGACAGGAAATGTAAGCACCTGAGGAAACTTTGACATTAGGATCTGTGAATTTTAATGATGGGAATGTCTCCCCTGAACTGTGCAACTCTGTACTTTCTCTGAAAAAGTCTTTGTTGGGAAGTACCTGTCTTCTGCCTTAGCCTGGCACTTCTGCTGTGATTGGGAACGTGCTTGAGAAGCAGCCCTGTGTGCTACCCTGATGAGTCTAGCTACAGATCTGCTCATCTGCCCAGCTCTAGTAAAAGAGTCAAGGCATTTGAGCAAAAAATGACCATCAGCCACAAGAAAACAGGTCACTAAAGCTCTTGACAGTAATCCCACAAGACTTTTGGGGAGAACAGTGTTTCAAACAAAGTGTAGAGTACTGTAAAAGAGACTGATGAGTATATGATTACCAACCTGGTGTAAAAAGAGATTGTAGCAAGAAATTGTGCAACTGAGATTGTGAGATCTCTGGCCTGATAGAGAGTAAGCCAAGCCAGATATGGGCCAGTGTGTGGGCAGTGACTGGGAAGATTTGTGGAACAAGCCACTCAACGCAGACAGATGTGTAAGAGGGGGATGGACGAAGGGGAGGGGTTGCGCATGTCTCCCAAAGTTATTACAACAAACAAAAAGTCCAAGATAATATCATCTGACAGCAGCTGGATCAGTCTTTTGAGAGCAGAAAATATCTAAGGAAGATATAGTGAAGCAATGTATTAAAATGCTGGCGATGTCATATTCTTGTCATAATAACCCTGGTTAGCCAATACCTGATGAGCAGTTGTAAAGCATGATGCAATGAAGCCAAGGGAGAAAAGATTAAGAAGTACACAGAGTTTCTGAAAGACCTTGGAGACCTTTTCACCTGAAGCCATATGAATTGCCTCATTGTTGCAAATTACTGTTTGGATTTTGAGAAATCCGTTGAATTGTTAGATGATGTTATTGTATCTGTAGTGGACAGATCATAAAATCATAGAATGGCTTGAGTTGAAAGAGACCTTAAAGATGGTGTAGTTTCACACACACACA
The DNA here is from genome assembly GCA_013400635.1 of Hypocryptadius cinnamomeus. Taxonomy (NCBI): domain Eukaryota; kingdom Metazoa; phylum Chordata; class Aves; order Passeriformes; family Zosteropidae; genus Hypocryptadius; species Hypocryptadius cinnamomeus. The sequence continues at coordinate 88,881 of VYZP01005662.1, forward strand.
CCCCCACAGTCACACCTCTTTCCTGCCATGGGCAGGGACACTTCTCAGTACACCAGGTTGCTCAGAGCTCCATCCAACCTGGCCTTGAACATCTCCAGTTATGGGGCATCCACAACTTCTCTGGACAACCTGCTCCAGTGCCTCACCACACTCACAGCAAAGAATTTTTTCATAATATCTAACCTAAACCTACTCTCTTTTAGCTTGTGTCCATTACCCCTTGTCCTGTCAATACATGCTCTTGTAAAAAGTTCTTCTCCATTTTTCTTGTAGGCTCCCTTTGGGTGCCAGAAGGCTGCAATTAGGTCACCTCAATTTAGGTCACCCTGTCTCTTTTCCAGGCTAAATAAACCCAATTCACTCAGCTTTACCTTGTCAATCAAGGATGCTTTCAGGTAACATGGTGTTCCGGCTCCGATTTTTGATTTTTTTGATTTCCCATTGGTGGACTCCATTGTGCTGGTGTTGAGTTTCAGCAATTTGCTTGGCAAAGAAAAATTGGTCGTAGCATGTTATTGTCATTCTACAACTGTTCAAGTAGTGGGACTAAACCTGCATTTCTAGGCTGCTAAAGTGCTCCTGGACAGAGCTGCAGCAAGGGAAGAAAGCAGATGGAAAGCTTTTCTTGCCCAAAGAAAGCACTTGGAGAAAATATAAGAGCATCCTGCAGCAAAAATTGATGTCAAGCTGTGCTTGGACTTTGGTGCCTATTACTCAAGCTTGCAACAACTGTCTGAGAAATAATTGTCTCTTAGTGTTACATAGAGTCTACTTAAACAAATATTCCCAGGTTCTGTATAGCTGGTTCCCTGTGGAAATCATTATTTATTTCACCTTTGACTCCTAAACGATTAGCTTTTAAGGACCAATCTAGTTTTTCATGCCTCAAGATGCAGCATGTACTGGCATGCAGAGGGTGAACTGTAGTGAAGAAACTGTAGTTTTGCTAATTTTCCCTACAAGACACGTGATTAAAGAAACTTGACAAATATGACATAGACTCAGTGGTGAAAGAGGAGCAGGCCTCTCAGAGCAAAATTCCAAGAGCTCTGGGCCTCACAGAGGCATGCACTTGGTGGGCAATCAAACATCATGGAAGCTTTTTTCTTCCATCTTTTATACTGGAATATGTAGTATTTCCGTTTATGCATGTTAGTAGCCCTTCTGAGTTCAGGGACAGCCCACAAATATAGCCATTCCTATGAACAAATCCTCTGGATGGAGATTTCATTTTGTACTTCATGGCTCCTTTAGATGAGGGGAGTTTCCATCCACTTGCTCATTAAGAGCACACACCACTCAGATAATGGCCAGTCCTTGCCTGTGTCTTTCCAGGCTGACATAGACAGCCCATGAAGTTGGGTTGGTCACAGTGATTTGTCACTTATGAGGCTGTTTTGGCCTCTACTTTTATTTTCTTTCCTTTTCTGTTTTTGCTTTTCTTTAATATTTTTTCCTTTTTTTACTTTCCTGACCCCTCCCTCTAAAAACAGCAACATGATAGTGATAATTTGCTTTCCCCATAAGAGTTTGAGTGGATTAATTGGTTAATATATTTGAAATATTTAAATTTTGAAGATGAAAAGTATGCTTTAGATTTAGTCTAGGATCAAACACAATTATTAATGAGAATATTATTCTGGAAGTTCAGCACAATATGCAATATTTAACAAGTGCATTTATAGTGGTGCAGTTAGTTAATATTCATTAATATTTTTCAGCTCATAAGTTTGCAGTGAATGCAAAGATGGGAAAGAGAATAAGGGATTATTGTAGAATATGGCAGAATGCATGTTATGAACTCATTTAACAAGTCATTTTGCCGCTATAAAACCATCTTCACACAGCTGCAAGGATTTTCATGTACTGGAGCTGGAACAGGAGAAAAGGAACAGATCTTGGTAGGTTTGCTGCTGTAATAATAATAATCCGTTTTCCCTTCCAGGCAAAGCCACAGGGCTAGACCTTGCTTGTTGTGATGTTTAGTCACCTTTGCACTTTATCTTACCTGCAAATCTCAGGCTGAGAATCAAATTGCAGCCCTCCTCAGCAGGTTAAGTCACTGTGATCCACCTTCTATTGTTAAGGAGTCATTGCTAAACCAAATGCAGGAGGAAAATTACCTGTCCTGGGGTGAAAAGCAGAAAAGCAATGCTGTCCTTCCGTCTTGGGAAACCTGAAGGTGATGAAGCAGGAGAACTCTGATTTTATTTTAAATTTGTTTTCTGCTTTGGGAACCAAACCTGGGGTGTTTTGTTGGTTTTTTTTAAATTTCCCCCCTGCTTTCACAGCAATATTTCTTTGCATGTCTGATGTATGGTCTGAAACCATGACTTCTGTTCTTTCCTTTGAGTTAATATTTAATTCCTTCTTAAACATTAACTGTGGCTAGAGTTGCTTTTGTAAAGGAGGACTGCTGTGCTAATAACACTAATAATTTCCTTTGAAAAGTATGGGAACAATATGGAGCACTGTATATGTCTGAAAAATAAAATGTCTCTTAGTGGCACACGTTACTGTTTCACAACACAAATGTTTTTTTTGCTGTTTCTTCTGATGTATACAAACTGCTTCTGCCCAAACTGCAATCCATGAACATGCTGTGGTGCACCCATGTCTTGTGTCATTGTAACCTTGGTTGTGAAGCAAAGCTGTGGAGATCAATGTCCTCTTACTCTCACCAGTTCATGTGGTATTGAGTGCAAGTCAAATATAAATATATATATGTAGCTATAGCTACCAGATGAATGGCACTTGGCACAAATATTTCTCAACCACAGACATCAGGAAGAGGTTTTTTTCAAGTTATCAGACACCAAAGCCAATTCATATTAGCTATTTCTGCAGAGGTGTCTGTATTGCCATGGACCCTTGAGGTGGGAGCCTGACTTGTCCCACAAACCCTCCTCAATAGGCATTCAGGGCCTGGGGCTGTGGGCAGCAAAGGCTAGAAGAAGAGAAGACCCATTTCCAAACACTCAGGACAGGCACACCTCTGCAGATGGGAGCAGGGAAGGTATTTTATGCTGGAGGTGTCTGCCCCATGAAAATCAAACCCATGCAGGAGGCTTTACAGTGAAGAGGGAGATTGGCAGATTTATTGATTTTTTGTGCTTCGGTTGCTGGGATTTGTAGTGAGGAGTTAGAGGCAGTGACCATGGCACCCAGACCCAGCAATGGTGGCTGTGCTGCTGGCAGGAGGAGGTTTGAAAACACTGAGCCAGGGGGGCAGCAGCATGGCACCAGAGAAGACACTGAGGACTGGAGGAGTGCTGCTAGGGTGTGCAAAGAGAAAGATGCACAGTGGTGGGACAAAAATTTCCAGGCTCTTCCTTTTGTCAGAGAAGGAGTGTGTACACTGTGGTCACGTGTCCTTGCTAGATGCTGACAAGACATACTGAGACTCCACTAGGGCCTCCTCTGGGAAGTTCTTAAACCCTATGTATTTTGGGTTATTTCTCCTCTAGGGAATGATTAAGTGTCTCTTTAGTGCTGCAGTCCGAGAGACGACCTGATTGTCCTTGAATGTCCCTCCCTGCACCATCAGCACGGAGAAGTGTTTTTCTGTGAGGAAGAATGAGACCCCTGCCTGTGATTATCAGCAGCTGGGAAAGGAGGTGCCCTCATGGAAGAGGCACTGAGGAGGTAGAGGTGAGGCAGGAGGGGGTATTCTGGGTGGTGGGTAGCCAGAAGTAAAAGAAGTCCTTTCTGGACACATGTGGCTGGTATAGCTCTGCTCCTCTTGCTGATGCTGTTCTGGGTACAGTTAGCACAGGCTTTTAACCCTCCACCAATGCAATTAACTCCTCCTAGATACCTTTTCTGCAGGGCAGGAATTGTCCTAATTATTTTGCGGTTCTGGCAAAATCAATTTTTGTTGTTATTCCCCCCACATTTGCATAGTCAGCCATGCTGACCAGTCAGCAGCTCTGAAGAAAGCATCCCAGAAATGCTGCCCCTCCAGTTCTGTCAGCCTGGGTGACTACCCAGTTTATCTCCTTGGATGTGCTGGCCCCACTGAACTCCACTGTACTCGTCTTCATCCTTCAACAGCCCTAGGAACAGAAGATGTTGGAGCTAAGGGCTCATTTGGGAGTTTAGTGTATACTGTTTTGCAGGATAAGTGTGAACAGAAAGCTGGGTCATTAGGTATTTCAAAAAAAGGAGAAGAAAATGTTGAAACTTCCTTCTTAAAAAAAAGCCCTGAAGCTCAGACACTGCTTTGCAGTCTCCTCCTCCTTCCACCTTGTGAAACTATACCAGTCCAACAAGATCCCTTACTCCTCACCTTTTGCTTCTGGGGAAAAAAGAGACATGCAGAACTGGGAAAGACCTCCAGGGTTAATGACTCTAGGCACTCCTGTCTCAGCAGGCAGGTTGCATTTGAGTGATCCTTTTCTTAAATTCATGAGGTTTTTTTCTAAAAGCAAAGTATGTTTAGTTTTTTTTGGGCCAAAACCCTGCAAGGAAGTCAGGGCACCAGCAAAGTGACTAGTACCTTCTAATTCTTAACACCACCACCCCTCCCAACATCCAGTTGACATCAAATGTAGCATTGTCCTACAGTTTCCTGTGCCTGACAGAGGTAACACTGCTATATCTCAGTTTCCAGGAGATGTTCCACTGCACACCCAGCTGAACTGGGTGCCTGGGTGCCCCTTGCTCCCCATGTCTGCTGCCTGGCCGAGCTGGCTCTCTGCCTGACCTTGTTTGTGTATCACTGCCTCTGCCAGCTCCCTGCCCTGACAGACTTCCCCTTGGCTCGCACCAACCTGGTGTGCAGGGCAATGACAGGTAGGAGTGTGTGGAAATGCTCTTGGTGACGTGATGGGCCTCAGAAAGCTTCACAAAAAGGAGTGGTACTCAAAAAAGACCAAGGCAGGGAGAAGGCAGGAGGCTGCCTTACCTATTAGACAAGGCCAATGCAGTATGTGCAGAGCTAAAGTGAGATAAAAATAGACAAAATCAAGGTGAAAATAAGGGCAGATGGACTAAAACTCAACCTTGGGGAAGAGAGGGGAGGCTGCTATTTATCTGGAAAGGACAAGAAGCACCACAAAAGGCTGAAGGGCAGCACAGTCAGATTGGTAGCCAAGGAGAAGGATTTTGAGTGTTAAACCTCTGTGTTGCACTGACAGATACGTTGCTGCCATGCAGCGAGCCATGTTTGTGTTAGGCAGCAGGTATGGGATGACTGTACGCCGTGCAATGCCAAAGTATAAACTTCTCTCTTTCTTTGTATAAAAGCTCCAAGGATATCCCAAACATAAGACCCTGCATTTCAGTTTTCTCTGTTTAGTCTGTGCACTATAATTTAATCTAATATGACAAAATATTTGTAAGCACACATTTGGTTTGTCATGTGTGTGTTTTACGGCAGATCCGAAGCAGAATTAGCATCCAGCTTCTGATGCTCTTTCCTTAAAAGAAAGAAAAAAGCCTTCCTGTCCAGTGCTGACCTGATCTTTTGCTAATCTATGGCAATCAAGTTTTATGACCCAGGGTCACACTAATCCTCAGTGGTCATGTAGTTACTATAGTTTCACTGACAGAACAAGGTTTGCACACTGCAAAGCGATGCAGGGTCTGTTTCTGGCTGGGGTAATTCTGAATATCTGCACGGACCCTGCTCCGACCTCTCAGTCTCCCTTGTAAATAGATTTGGTGACTCTTTGAACCAAGGAACGCCCCTTTCCTGGTCATTCAGCTCTTTCTTTGCTCACAGGCTTCTGGGGGGATTTAGCATGGTTCTGGACTTAATGTGACTTTGGAGATTGAAGTTGCATGGTGGGAGTAAGGCTGGGGGAAGGGAGAATTTACTCAGATTTTGTTGCCTGTTGCATAAAAATTTGTGTTGCTATTGACTTGCAGATAAAGTAATCTTCCTAGGAGAAAGGTTACAGTAAAACTGCAAAACCATATGACTTGCAAACCTTATAGGTTATGGCTGCAGATATTGCTAGTTCAGTATTGTGCTAAAAACTCAGCCTCTTTCTCTCTTTCTTTCTTTCTCTCTTTCTTTCTCTCTTTCTTTCTTTCTCTCTTTCTCTCTTTCTTTCTCTCTTTCTTTCTCTCTTTCTTTCTCTCTTTCTTTCTCTCTCTTTCTCTCTCTTTCTCTCTCTTTCTCTCTCTTTCTCTCTCTTTCTCTCTTCTGTTCATTTGTTTTTTCTTTCATTCTTTCACTTTTTCTCGCACCTCAGACCTAACATGCCAGATTGGAATAATCACAATTTTTACTTACTTTTTCACCAATTTATCTTAGAAGATAGGACAATACCATACTGATTAGTGTGGGGCAAGGCCAGCTCAGATTCTTATCTGCTGGGTTTATCTTCTAACTAGCAGGTATGCTATGAGCCTGTTTTATGCTTGTGAAAAGGAAAACTCCATCAAAAACTGTGATATTGTTTACACAAATACTGCCATGACTTCTGGTGACTAATTTATTACAAACCCATACGACTTCTAGAGTTCACGTTAAGTTGTGTTGATTTCTCAGTCCAAGTATGCTCAATTGGTATGCAGTTTTCTTGTGTGCTTCTTACCCACAGGAGGAAGAGCTGAGGGGGCTTGGTGTGGAGCAAGGCACAAGTGGTACCGTGCATGGCTACTTAATGTGAAGGTCCTGCTTGATGCTGGGCAGGATTTTTCACATGCATCTTCCCATCCTCTGTCTCTGCCTACTACCTGTAGAGGGGGGAACTGGGCAATGCCACCTCCTGTTTTGTTAGCCCTGCAACTGGAGAATGTCCTTCTCCAGAAACGTCAGCCCATGTCAAGCAGCTTTCAGCAGCTCTAAATTTGCTAATGACATTAACTTACTTTAAATGCATTTCCCCTTTCAGAATCTCTGCCCTTTGTCAGTGGGATGGGGCTGGTCTCCTTTTGAGTTTGAAATGTGGAAACCTTTCTTCTCACTTGCTAGACGAGCTCCATGTTGGACATAGCAAATGCAGTTTGATATCTCCAGCAGAGTGTCTCCTCTCTGTTGTGTATCTCATCCCGTAAATTCTTCTCAACCTGGAGGCAAAAGCTGAAATGTCACAAAGCAGGCAGCTGCTTCTTCCTAAAACACCTGTGAGTCAGTCCCCAGTGGGCATGAAGATGAAGATAGCCTAGAAGACTTGCAGGGGCAGGCTCCATTCATCACCTCACAGCTTCTTGCTAATCTGTTTTAACCCTCCCAGACACTTTTCCCCTCAGTCTTAAAAGACAGTTCAAACCTCTTGTCAGTCAGGAGGACTTTGCTGACCACTGGATATAGGAGGAGGCTAGGGTTCAGGAGCACCTGATCTGAATCTTAAACTGGCAAGCATTTAAGGTGTCTACGAGCTTAGATTTCAGTGAATAATGGCAGCTCTTCTTATTTCCATTATTGTGAAAGGAGCTACTGGCACATTGGACACCTGACTACAAACTAGCGCTGTTGTATGTTGTCTCCTTGGTGATGCAGTTACCTTTCAGTAATAATTACACAACATTAACCATGATACAGAGATAAATTGTTGAATTATTTTTAACATCTTGGGAAAAGTCCCATAATTGTCCCAGATGCAACATAAGTATGTTGTTTATCTGAGAGAAGAAAGGAGCTTATACATAGAGATTCTGCTTCCCCACCCACCCCTCCTTTATTTTAAAATACACTCTCTTTCTTACTTCAGGTTAATGAAGGTGATGTGCTAGTTGATGGAGGAGAGACTGTTGTAAACTGTAGTGTTATATGCCCAACATGTTTGTGTGTAGTTTTAGAGGCAAAAGCCTGTTTGCTGAGTCTTGATATGCTCCCTGCTCTTTTGTTTTAGTGTCTTGTAGCTGAGCTGTCTCTGGAGAGAGTGAAAAGAATTTAGGCAGAAGAATGAAAAAGGCTGGATTGCTTGGCCATGAAGCAGGGCCAGGCTGATATAGGACACCACTGCCTATTGTATCTTCAGGCTGCAGTGTCAGGCTGAGGGTGAGGGAAGTACAGTTTTCTTTGCTTCATGGGGCCTAAGAGGTTCTGATTTATAGCTGTGCTCCACCCTATGTCCTTGCATTGTAAAACTCATTTTTATTAGAGTTAAATAAATTCAAAACCCACCAATTTTTTTTTTTTTCCTATGCATTTGAGGTTGTGGAGGTGCACCCTTGATCATGTTTTTAAGTTATTTGCCACAATCACAAAGGCTAGAACTGTATTTGTTTAGAAACAATCCATCCACACCCACTCCCCAAACAAAAGATGAGTAGCTCACCTCATCATCTGGATGCAAAGTTTTAAGAAACTTTAGGAATAGCATAAGAACTACTAAAAAAGGGTAATCAAAATGAGATTTTTGACTCATTTTTGACATTGTGCTTGAGTTCATAGTAAAACACCTGTTGTTTCATACGAAGGCTCTGATAAGCACTGACACCAATGGCTTGTAAAGCCTGCAAAATGCTTTAAAAATGTTCTTACAAGAAGTTGGGTGGAAGCATGAATATTTTGCAGAGTTGTTTGGGGTTTTTTTTTAATCTTGCATTGCTCTCTCTGAATAGCTACTCTTCACAAAAAGTGAACTAGAAGCATTTTGTTTTGTTCAAATGTTTTCACTTAACTCTTTGTTAAACAATTACTTAGTTCCTCTCATAGTTTACTTTTCCATCCATGGATATACAGGCTTGGCATATGTGTTGGCTAAAAATAGATTTTAAACCTATGCAGAAATAATTGCAGTATCAATTACTAAATGCAGAAATTATTGCAGTAACTAATATAGCATTTTGTGTACATGGAAACTTGGGCCACTTTTGCAGTGGCCCACTACAAAGACCTTGTGATTTCTTAGAACAGCACAACTTAGAGCAGGGTAGATTGTCCAGCTGACAAGACTATGCTCCCAATTTAATTTGCAATGATGATTTTTCCCTTGGGAATACTCTTGGTTTTCAGTGGTGGAGACTACTAAAAGGGAGAGATAGAGACATATCTACACTGTCTCACTATTTTTCAGACTAAACATGGGCTACAAAGAATACTGAACCTGATGATACTCATAAATATTCCCTTTCCCCCTCCTTTTCCCTCCTTCATTAGAAAGGATCATCAGTAAGGGCAGGCAAGGGGAAGCTTGAAACCCAGGAAGCAATAGAACAGTGACTAAATATAAGTAAATTTCTGATACTGCATGTGTTCTTTTTTAAAAAAGCAAGTATCAAACCACACATCAAGGTATCCATCAAAGTGAGTTATAACAAATAAAAGAACTGTGTGATAAAAGATAATCACAATTTACAAAGCATCCTTCTGTGCGGGAAGGTGAAAGAAGGGGATGAAATTTCACTGAAGATGAGGCTTGCAATTAATTTTACAAGAATTAATATGGAAGAGTCTTAATCTGTTACAAAACACTGTGAAGTTCATTAATTAACAAATGATGTTAATAAAATATAAATAATCTCATATTATTGCTTTTTATCTATATTACCTGTGAGAGTTTTCAATAAGTATATAAATTGATCTAGAAGATACAGGGATCTTTGGCTAAGTAGTTATTAGATTCCACTGTCCAGAGTCCAACTCTAGAGTGCTCTGCAATGAACCTCAGTGTTGCTGACTTCTGGGCAAGCCCTGCCCTGGCATTGTCCTTTATTTTTTTCATGTGGTCTGCTATGGAGACCTTTCTTTTTGCTATGAGTCATGACCTGCTGATAAGGATGTCCTGAAAATTCACTTTTGCTTATTCAAAGCTTGCTGTGGGAGAAGCACAGACAATACCCAACCACAGTCACTGCATTAGAGCAAGACCACGTCATGTAGCAGCGAGGTTTTCTGCCAAGGAAGAGCAGATATTTGCAGAACAGCAGGTGACAGCTTTCTGCCAGCAGCATCTCACTGGAGTGCAGGTGGCGTGGCAGTGTGTATCAGGGAGGATGCTCCAACTTGAGGCGAGCTGGGGAATGGTGAAAGGCTCTTGACCATGTCACCCTTGGCTGGGCTGCCCCTCTTCAGCAATTGCAGTCAGATGAGGATAGCCCTGTGAAGGGGCTTGTTTGACATGTCACATGTGGCTCTGTCAGCCTGCAAATTTCGCAGCCACCTATACAGGGAGTTGGTTCAGAGCATGGAACAGTCAAAGTAATAAATTTAAAAGTCAGACTACCCATGGTGGACCTTCACTTTAAACTTGTTGGGTGAAAACCTACTTTGACCTCAGGGTGGTACCATTAATTTGAGGAACCTTCTGCTTCTGGAGAAATATGTGCCAAAGTAGAAAAGGAGGAGGAGTTTAAAGTGGTTAGTTGTTTTGGTGATTTGTCTACCTCCTAGTTTATCAGGGCACTCTTTCCATTTTGTTCCCAACTTTCCTTCCCTATGCAGCCTCCGGTTGATCTCTAGTAACATCAGTCATGGTAGGTTTTCTTGCAAACAATTGTGCTTTTGTGTTTCAACCCACTTTGAAATATGCTAAAGCTAAAGGAACATATGAAGAAATTATGCAAGACTGTGAGGACTGAGGGGAACTTCTCTCTGAAATTGTGAGAATCTCTGAGTCCCAAATGCATATATTGCAGCTAGGTTTTGGTCATAAGTATTTCTCAACAGTTCTTCTGTAGTCAGGTTGAGAGTATGTGAAAAAGTTCAGGCCTCAGTACCCTTTTGGTCCTAAATGCACACTTGGTTTGCCATTCTGCTGTGGCTCTTGCAGAAATATAGTTAGCATGGTAATACAGAGGTGATGTGTGCTGTACCAGCTAGGCTCTGCATCTGCAGTCCCTCCTGCAGCATAATGCAAGTCTGTGATGCTTTCTGCTGAGCCCCTTGGCTCATTCCTCTTGTTTGTGTTGGTTATACAACTATCTAAGGAACTTCTGTGAGATGAGGTTCATGGTGTGGGTTTTGCTCTCCTCCACACCCACTGCTGGGTGCTCCAGAGGTTCTGATCAAATTCCAAGTTTGCTGCAGCACACAGCCTTTATCAAGGGAAAGCATGCTGTATGCAAAGCATGTTGAAGTGCTCTCTTATGAAATGAGGTTTGACTTTCTGTGATATCAAAAAGAACATTAACCCAGAATTTAATATATCCTGGGAAATCATATTTCACAATCTAAAGCCTTGGGCCCTTTTCTTTTTAATATGAGGATCAGAATTCTGATCTCTCTCATGGTTTGCCTAAGCATTTTATGTTAAATGACAGTAAGTTAATAAGTACAAAATAGTGGGTGGTTAAGTACCGTTTAGCAGCCTAACACTGTCTAAATGGGAAACCTCTTGGTATAAGATAAGGAGCGAATTAAAAAAAGTAAAACTCAATCAGTGTAGCCACATCTTGTAGACATTCCCTTTTTGATATTAAACCAGATGGGGTTCTTTTAGCCTACTGTTTATGAAGGCTTTTAAACTAAATACTGAGTCTTACCCTGCCTTATCCTGCAACAAAGGTCTGTCCACGTAATGGAGTTGTGTTAATG
>VYZP01005665.1:0-15401 GCA_013400635.1 Hypocryptadius cinnamomeus
ACATAACAATCTATTCCTGGGTAAAAAACAAGCAGCACCTGTATAAATTGTTTTTACACTGTTAGATAGAAAAATGAAAACTATCTCTCACAAACAACTGTCCCTGCAGTACACACTGAGAGTTTGAGTGACCAATCAATACAGAATAACAACTTGTTACTGACCAAAAAGGTAATTAACAAGAAAGCTCCTGACCAACTAGAGTCCCACAGGAGGTCTGTACAACAATATAAAAAGGAGTTACGTGAATGAAGAGGAGGCTTTTTCCACCATGAAGAAAATGGAGTCTGTGTGATTTATTCCCATAGTGTCTTGGAAATGTTACAGTGGGATACAGTCAAATTACAAGGGGCATTGATGATATGATGTTCTGAAAACCTTTATCAGCCTTTAAGACAGGACTGACTGGATCACTCATCCTTGGAACCACAGGTCAGCTTCTCCTTCCAAGAGTTGTCTCTTTCACATGCTGAAAAATGCATCATTTACACATCAAGTCTGGGTAGAGACTTACCCCAGGGTGATTTATACAGGCTATAATTCAGGTATCTGAATTGAAAGGAGCATGGAGCATGCTGGTTAGGGCCAGGTAGCTCAGAAGGATTGTTCTTCAAATAATCCTTCAATTGTTTGAAGCATTTCCTTTTTTATGATGTTTTGAATAGAAACTTTTGGCTTGGGACTGTCCATCTGGTTTTGCTGCCACCAATGTGAGCTACCAGTGAGCACAGCAGTGAGCTCCCCAAGAGCAAAATTAGCTGAGGTCAAGCCGGGGACTGTTTCTTCTTCCATTGTAACAACAGTCTGGGCACCCCTAACCTTTTAACTACCAATAAAAGAGAGAATCTACAATGAAAAGCATTTTATTTTCTTTAGGCTTTTACTGGCACGATGAATAATCTTTACAAAGTGATAGCAGAAACCTGAATCTTGTTGATTTATTTGAAGTGACTACAGGAAATCAAGATATCCTGCAGGTCTGTTCATACCAAGCTCTGAGTTCCTCTTCCTCTGCAGGAGAGTGTGCAGTGATAACCCTGTAGGAAAGGTTTGGATATCTCTTGGTAACAAGGTGGGTGTGTGTCCAGCGAGGAGCCTTGCCTGGAACTACTTAGCATGCTCAAGGGTAGGAACTGAAAGAAATCAAGAGTTGTTTACTGTATCTGAAAATGTGGATCAATGGCTTGTTAATCCATGCCAGCCTCACTAAAATTAACAGTGTCTGAAAGAATAAATAACTTTATGGTGATGGATAATCCAGCTAGAGTAAGACATTATGAGAGAGGATGTAGAACCTGGGAATGCAGGGGAAGTAGCTAATTTAAAAAGGGGAAGGCTGCTGTCAGCAAATGCTTTTGTAGGCAGTTATGCATGTTGAATTACTGTAGAGAGAAAGGGCAGGAGCATCAGCTGACCTCACCTGGCATAGTAGTGTGACTTCAGGAGATGCAGGGATTTCCATCTGCTGAAGATTGCATTTGCGGGGTGCCCCAACAAAGGAAGGAATGATGAATCTGACTCCATGTTCTCTAGAAGGCTAATTTATTATTTTATTATACTATATTATATTAAAGAATACTAAACTATACTATACTAAAGAATACAGAGAGGATACTTACAGAATGCTAAAAAGATAATAATGAAAACTTGTGACCCTCTCCAGAGTCCCAACACAGCTTGGCACTGATTGGCCAAAGAGTGAAAACAACTCACAGCAGAATCCAATGAAACAATCACCTGTGGGTAAACAATCTCCAAACACTTTCCACATGAGCACAACACAGGAGAAGCAAATGAGATAAGAATTGTTTTCCTTTTCTCTGAGGCTTCTCAGCTTCCCAGGAGAAAAACCCTGGGCAAAGGGATTTTTCAGAGAATGTGAATGTGACAATCCAGGTCTGGTCCAAAAACAGAGATCAAGTCCATGAAGAGACTGTGGTGATTTCAGTGGATTGAGATTTGCAGTCTATAAACTCCCGCAGCTCAGCCTCCTGCCCCCAGTGTTCCTGAGGTGTGAATATTGCTGTCCATGGCACTGGAGACTGCAGGGACCCTCCTGCAACACCTCATCTCCCTGGAGGTGCTTTTTTCATGTGTTCTGTGTTGCCTGATGTCCACCATAGCCTGTGTATATTGAAGGCAGGAGATCAAAGGAATCAAAGTTCTCCCTTCTCTGGCACTTCAATGATATGAGCAATTAAAATATTAATTAATTGTCTGTATCCCAATATTGTGTTGATATTGAGGTAAATCAGGGCCAAAAACATTAGACTAAAAGGTGAAGGAAAGAAGGAAGCTCTTCCTCAGATCTCTCGGATAGAATTCCTTATTGGCTCATCCCATGGAGATGTTAATCCTCCCCACATAAACTTAACTGTGCAAGAATGGCCACACCAGAGCAGACATTCTCCTCTCCAAAAACATGACCTGGTTTGAGGTGTGACACATGAGTATATTTGGACTTTCTTTTTCCCTGTGCTTTTTCTCTGTGGAGTTTCAGAATTCTGGATTGGGCTGTGGTTGTGAAGAGTGCAGTGCCATTCCTGGCCAGTCCCAGCTCTCTGCTGTACAGAAGGAGACAAGTTGTTGTGTTGTATTGGTAAAGAGAGGCTGGGAACCCCTCTGAGTTCCTGGCATAAGTTATGAGAGAAGAAGAATATGTGCAAGGACTCTTTTTTTTGCAGCTGCACTCCCCAGAAGACTAAATGAGAGTTATTCTTCAGGGCCTCAGTATTCAGATCACAGTTCCTTGCAGACAGGTCTGTTGTTGCTGTAATTAGGCTTAGTTTACAAAACCTTTCACTAGCATTTTACAAACTGCCTGGTGATTTTTAAGTGCCCAGTTACCCTTAAGACAAAACCATTAGAGACTGTGATGCTAGAGGCTTGAGCAATTGTAACTTACAAATCTTAGGTAAGAGTACTTAGGCTCAGTCAGACCCCAATTGTGGCTTATGATTAGCAGTGACAACCTGTGGCTGTTCTCTCCACCCCCAAAACCTGCTGCAACCTCTTCACCAAAAGCCACTGGAACAGTAGATCTGTCCCTTTAATTAGCAGTGTATTAATAAATCCATTTGTTCTCTAATCCCCACACACATAGTGCAGTGATTCATTAGCACAGGAAGAGACAATTTAGATTTTCTCAGATAATAGCAGCTGTCACTAATCAAATTAAAGGAGGAAATGCAAATCTGAATTTGAACAAACTGGTCTGGCAGGGAGGAAGGTGACAGGCTGGTGTGAAGGACCTTCTGCACAGCTGAAAGGGGTTAGAGGAAATTCCAGTGACATCAGCAGCTCCTCACCACTCACCAAAGGAATTGTCCCAGTGCAAGGACAGACTGTCCCCATGGCTAGAGCCTGAGTGCTCTTGCTGACATGTACACCTTCAGTGAGGCTTTGAAAGGTGCAGAGAGAGCTTGTGCACACAGTGCTTGGTGCAAAACTTCCTCTTAACACAGAAACATTGGGGTTTGAACCAAGAATATATTTTTTTCAGAAATTATCAGGCTTCTCTTGCCAAGGGGAATGCTCACATCCTCAGTGGAAGCCCGTCAGGGGGCTACACTACCTGGACAAACAAAAAAAAGGATAAAAATAGAGTTGTACTCAACTTTTTGGAATGAAAAATGCAATGTTTGTTTGGGTCTTTTTTTGTGGTGGTGGTGTTTTTGTGGAGTGTTTAATATGTTGGTGGCTCGTGCTAAGCAGCATGAGCTGTTGTGACATCAGTCCTCATCAGAAAACCATCCAGGCTGTACCAGCAGTGGCTCCAGCTCAGGGCTCCTCCCTGACAGGCATCAGGAGCAGGTGCCTGAGACTGGGAGTGTTGAAACCCCTGACAGACAGATGAGGAGCAAACACCTCACAGGAACCCACATGGAAAGGAAATTTTCAGATGCCTTCCCCCATATTGACAGCCATTGACTTTGGGCAGCCATGATAGGCATGTGCATTTCCAACACCTTTTAAAAGCTTTTTGCTTTTCCTTCAGGAGCATCCCATGTCAATGACTACTGTAAGCTAATCACAGTCTAAAAATATTTACTTTTTTGGCTTTGAATTTTTATCCTTTCAACTCCCTTGAAAGCTCCTCATCGATGTGCTATGGCAAGAACTAAAGGTCTCACAGTCCCTTTCCCAAATTTATAGTTATTTGTGGTGTGATCCATTCCTGATTGTCCCCATTGAAAAGCAGTGGTTTACTAACTGGTTTTTATATATGAAGAGGTATTTTGTTAGTTGGTTTAACTCCAGGTGGAGGATGGGAAACTCAGGGCCACAGCCACCCATGGCCAGTGGCTCCATGTGCAGGGCTCTGACCCTGGGGTGGGCACTGGCAAAGAGGCTTCATGTGTCTTCCTGGTTCCAATTTTGATAAATTAATGAAGGCTCTCTATTGTGTTTGCAGGGACCCTCATGGCAGGAAGGAAGGAATGATGAATCTGACTCCATGTTCTGAGAAGGCTAATTTAATATTCTATGATACTATATTATATTAAAGAATACTAAACTATACTATACTAAAAAATACAGGAAGGATACTTACAGAATGCTAAAAAGATAATAATGAAACTCGTGATTCTCCCCAGAGACCCAACACAGCTTGGCACTGATTGGCCAATGAGTGAAAACAACTCACAGCAGAGTCCAATGAAACAATCACCTGTGGGTAAACAATCTCCAAACACATTCCACATGAGCACAACACAGGAGAAGCAAATGAGATAAGAATTGTTTTCCTTTTTCTCTGAGGCTTCTCAGCTTCCCAGGAGAAAAATCCTGGGTGAAGGGATTTTTTCAGAGAATGTGAATGTGACAAGCTCTCCTGTTTTGGTAGTGTTATAAGCAAATTAAATGTTTGGGATAGCAGGAGAAGCATGAGGTGGTCTGTCCCCAGGCCTTGCTGCCACTCATGCTCTGTGGTTTGGGTCATTCTACACTTGTGCCTTGTGCCTTACCCTGAAGCAGAGCAATTTTGGAGGTTTGCCTGATATCAACCATTGTCTGTGTAAATGGGAGGCAGGAGATCAAAGGAATGAAAGTGCTTCCTTCTCTTTCACTTCAATGATATGAGCAATTAAAATATGAATTAATCTAAGCAAGATGAAAATGCAGATTTTTAATAGAGCTGCTAGAGTCACCTTGAACTTGTGCCTGGTGCTGTTTAGCCTGGGTGATTAAGGACACTTATAGTCTATTAAAAAAGTCACTCTAATGTGAAATTGTAGATTATAGAATTGTTTAGTTTGGAAAAGACCCATAAGATCATCAAGTCTAACTGTTAACTGAGCATTCACAAGTCCACCAGTGAACCATGTCCCTCAGGGCCACATCTACAGAGCTTTTAAATCCCTCCAGGGATGGTGACTCCACCACTTCTGGTCCCAATGATTGGCAAGCCTGTTGGTAAAGCATTTTTCCCTAATATCCAGTCAGAACCTCCTCCCCTGGCCCAGCCTGAGGCCGTTCCCTCTCCTTCTGTCCCTGTTCCCTGGGAGCAGAGCCTGATCCCCCGGCTGTCCACTCCTGTCAGGAGTTGTGCAGAGCCACAAGGGCCCCCCTGAGCCTCCTTTGCTCCAGGCTGAGCCCCTTCCCAGCTCCCTCAGCCCCTCCCCATCAGACTCCCAGCTCTGTTGCTCACATTCCATGGGGAAAATGGGGTTGAGTTATTCAGAGAAAGGAAAGGGAGTGACAGGAACAAAGGAATGTGTGTTTGTGGTAATTATGGTTATATGTCCTTGATCATTATAATCTGCCTTCAAAGAGGGAGATCCTGGGTCAGGCCTGACCCTTGAGAAGGATGTGAGGCTGCTCCTTCCCAGAATGTGCTGGAGGTGTTTGAGAGAGACCTTTGGGCCAGGAGCAGGGCAAGCCAAGCACGGGGAGAGGTCAGAGAGCTCAGAGAGCTCTGTGACTGTGGCTCAGAGACAGCAGCCTCAGCAGTGGCTCACAGAAAATGTTCCTAAATGTTATAGATAAGTAATGCAATAGTTGGCTCTCATAATTAAGAGATAGATATTATGTGGATGTTAAAATGTATAGTGATATTTTGGTAATATGTGCTCCCACAGTCCTCTTCCCCTCCCCTTGTAACAGCCTCAGCAGTCAGGACATTCAGAGCAGGCCAGCTTGCCACCAGGAGGGGTGGGGTAACAACACCTGAGCTCCAGTCAAGGTGTGAAAAGTGATCTCCACCAGTGGATGGCAGAGAAAGAGTTAACTGACAAAACTTTGAGAGGGACTAAGGGTATAAAGAGCAGAGCATCCATTCTGTAGATGAGCCTGTGCCTGATAGTCATGGGGGCTCCCATTGCTGTATTTTTCCTTATTCAGCCCTTTGTTGTAATTTTTGTTAAGGTTTAATAAACCCTTGAAATTTTAAAAGTGAGCAGTCATTTCTTACACTCGATATCCTGGCTGCCTGCACTCCAGCAAGCTGCTGAGCACTGCTTTGAGAGAGAGCTTTAAGGAAAGAGAACTGTTCCACAGGAACACAGTGGGAACCCTCATCTTACCTGCAGTCCTGAGTATTGTAAGAAGAAAAGCTGTTAGTTCTGTTTGCTGTGCACAGAAAACCTCCTTGGAGTGTCCTAGCAGAGAAGGTCTGGGCAGATGGAGCACAGAGATGTGACTTCCTCAGTTGCTGTCACTGCAGTGTTTCTCAGTGGGTTTACAGTACCATTTTTAAGACATTTTCATTGTATGCAGAAAATTTAATTCAATACTGGTCATTTTACATTGCATACTGCATTCAAAACATAAAGAGCTTATAAAGACAGCCAGTGTTTACTGTACATGGTTGTCAGCTTTGCCAGGCACTAAATCCCAAATCTCTTCTTTTTTCTTTCTTAGCCTGAGAACCTCAGACATTATTAACTGCCTAAAATATGTTCTAAAACATCTGTGCTGTGAAGTGCTCCTCCTTTCTGGTCCAGCCAGCAAACACAGCAGTGGGAGAACTCAGGCCTGGGGGACAGGACCTCCTCTCCCCTGGAGGACAGCACAATTGGTGAGTGGAACTCATCACTGGACTGTGAAAAACAGAATATTCTTCAAACTGAGGTAGACTTTATTCTTTTTATCCCCTCATAAAACCATGATGGGCAGAGGGCTCATGACCACTGCTGCTTGGGTATTCTACTATGAGTGAAAACATTTCCAAGTGGCTGTTGGGAATTCCTGGTTCTGGAATGCCAAACTGAACTTTTTTCAGAAGGAAAAAATTTTCACAGCAGCCGTGGAGGTTTGGTATTTTCCACCAATCCTAATAAGAAAACTTATTGGAAACAATAATGCACTGGGAGAATTAATGCTGATTATGTCAATAAGCTGCATGTAAAAATGGTTAACTGCTTTCCCTCCCCTCCATTACTGATTTTTTTTTAACTGTAACTGTCAGTAAAGATCTAATGCAGTTTCCACTGACATGTGCAAGCTTTTTAACTGTAGCTGGTGCTGAATTAGTTTCTAAATAAACCTCTGGTCATCACTTGAAAGGACTGTGCTAAGTATATTATAATGGAACTCATAATAAACACATTTCCCTGAACTAATAGTAGAGGATCAAATGCATCAGGTTCCTGTGTTAGCCACTGAGCCAAGAGAGGGAAATGGAATTGAAACATCTCTTCTGTCATTTCTACATGGGAGTGAGAGACATGCTTTCTCATGATAGGTACTTTAGGGTTATGTTTAAATAAAACACCTTCTATTGGCTCGCCCTTGAACTCTGTCCCCTTCATCCAATTAAGCAGAACTCTGTGAAAGAGAAATGTACCTCCAAGCTTGCCCTGCAAACTGTTCAGACTCAGCTCTAATCCTACCATCAGGAGGGGTTTGAAAAGTTTAAATCAATTGTCTGTGGAAAATCAATTATGGAGCAGACAAGAAGTTTGCCTTTGTGGCAAGTGGAACTGATTTGGCTGTGGAATGTTTTCTCTTCAGAAAGTTCTGTTTGAGGTCTGTGGCAGCAAATATTGGGAGAGAAGCCAAACAACTTAGTACTTCATGATAAGCAAAGGACCAGGCAGAGCTGCTTACAGCCCGCTGACTCCTTGCTGCAGCTGCTGACAGCAGCTCCCTTCTGTCATGTCTCGTGTACTGATGTGCTCCAGGCCCTCTGCTAAACTCACTGATCCTCCTTCACTCTGTTATTTTGGTGAAAACTTGTATTTGGTTGACAGTGCAAGTTACTGCAGCACATACAATAAGCCAGCAGAACCCCAGCTGTCAGTGATTTCACTGGAGTCCTTATTTAATAATGTAAAAATGTTGTTGACCATTTATAAGTGGTCCCTGGCACCACAGGATGCCAGCTATCACTGATGGGAGAACCTCATTAACTTCAGTAAGTGCAGAGTTAGACCTTAGGTCTGGGTAAGACTTAACACATCTGAGGATGTGAGCACTGGACCTGCTTATTACAGAATATTGCACAATCCTGATGCTGTCAGAGGTCTCCACACAGCTTGATTCCAGCTTTACCTCTGCTAGGAGAAGAGAAAACAAATCCAGTGTTCAGTGCAGGAAATTGTAGTGATACAAGGGAAGAGGAATGAGGAGACATTTTCAGCTATGAAACCATTCTGGATATACCTTTGCAGATATTAAGAAAACAGTGTCATCATGAGAGTGATTAGACACAACCAGGGGACCAGAGAGGTTATGGGATCTCTACAGTGGAGATACTGAAACCCCATCAGGTCCTAGGCAATCTAAGCTAGCTGATTCAGCTTTGAGCAGGAGCTTAGCCTAAAGGCTTCCAAGGTCCCTTCCCACCTGAATTATTCACCGGTTTTGTTTCTATCCCACAGACAATCAGCAGTGAGAGAATTATGACAAATAACTATCATCATAAGCATTTTCTGGTTGGTGGTGTACATTTAACACTCTCCAGAGCTTGAAGATCATTCAGAACAAATAAGAATCCTCAGTGCAACAAGTCAGTGCCAACAGTAAGTGATTTGGTTTCCTATGCATCAGGTATCACCAAGGGAGCAGGGGCAATGCAGTACTCCAAATCATGACATCTCAGGTTTGAACTATGTATATTTTTCTCTGCAAACCAAGCATTGACTCAGTGTCTGACAATGTCTGAGTGTTCTGGCATGACAAATAAAAGATGGAAATGTGAATTGCTCTGGAAGACCACCTTTGCTTTAAGCATGTACCAGTCACCTCATCAGCTCCACTGAGCTGTGCCCAGTCTTAGAGAAGAGATGAACCGTGTAAACCCAACATCAGAAAGCAGTTCCTGGCTTCTTCTTCTACTAGTTTTCCTTCCTTCCTCCATTATTTTTTTTTTTGTTTTTTCCTTCTTGTGGGGATATTTTTCAGAGCTGTGTGATTGATAGTTGATAGGACACAACTGAGCAGTAAAGCAAAAATTGTTGCAGTGTCATTTTAGTGAAGTGACATTAAAGTTGTCATTTATTTGTTGTTATTTAATTGGCAGCTTGAATTACGGGAATGTGTCAATGGATTTCTCCTGCTGGTTATGGGAAAAGGACAGAACATCATATGGTGGTGGGGAAAGGAAACACTTTAGCTTTTCTCCATTGCACAGGAAACATTGTCTTGCCAGAATGTTCCACTGAGGCTGTGAGTAGTCCTTGGCTCTACAAAAGAGGAGGAAAAGAGTCTGTTTGTTGTTAAATGTTCCTTAGTAGCAGCATAGGTCTTCAGGAAACATTTTAATAAAAAATCTGTTCAAAAGGGAAGGGTGGTTATAGAGCTGAAGAGCTTGGTGGTATTTCTCATTCTCATTGCAGCCTGAATAGTGATGGAGAAAGTGTAAAGACAGAAGTGGATGAAACTCCATTCTTGAATGGTCAAGTAGGTGCAGAAAATAGGGGTTTGCTTACAAAACCACCTGGCACAGGCAAATAAGAGATCAGACTGAAAAGCAGGGAACACAGCTCATCAGGGGAGTAACTGGTCAGACATTGGGAGCAATGGAATGAGAGGGGATTCATGGAGAATGTTGCGGTTTTAATTTCCCACTTTGTCTTATGTTGGAAGATGTGGCTGGAGGTGTATTTTATTTCCATCTGTCAGAGGTGGGGCAGTTCTCTGCTGGTCATGGGGCAGGTTTCTTTCTCTCTCCCACAGCCAATCCTCCCTCCAGGAGATCTCTGCTGTTCATGGCCACTGAGTGTCCCTGCATGGCTGAGAAAATTCCATCATCCCATGGGGAGATGCTCCACCCAGGGGAGGAGCCAAGCATTCCTACCTGGATCCAATCTGCCCCTGGAACACCACAGCAGCCTTTGCCCACTGCATTCCCAGAGGAGCAGCTTTCTTCTGCCCTGCATTCCCAGAGGGAGAGCAGGCCCATCTCCAGCAGCCCTGGAGCTTCAGAGGAAAACTGCACCCTTGTCCAGGATCCCTGCTCCAGCAGAACCACAGCTGGCACTGCAGGAGGGCTGAGCCCCCATGGGATGGGACTGTGCCACCACCCTGTCACACAGGGGGTCAGGGCATGTTCTAACTCTGGCAGTGGGGTTTTGTATTACTGCATTTTTAATTTTCCTAGTAAAGAACTGTTATTCCTCCTCCCATATCTTTGCCTGAGAGCCCCCTTAATTTCAAAATTATAATAATTCAGAGGGAGGGGGTTTACATTTTCCATTTCAAAAAAGGCTCCTGCCTTCCTTAGCAGACACCTGTCTTTTTAAACCAAGACACACATCTTGCATTTTATTGTTGCATAAGGTAGTGTTGAGATGATTTTTAAACAATGCAGGTCTCACACTAGAACCTACCACATGTGATTTGCTCTGAGGCTTTTCAGAGCAGCACCATAAAAATCCCAGAGAAGCCTCTCCCCCCTTGCCACCTGTATTTGTAGAGTTGTACAGCAAATGTTGTAATTACAAGTTGGTACAAGTTAAATTAATTGCCCACTAGTCTGTTTTTAATTAGAATCACGCAAGCTTGGTAATCTTCTAACATGTCCAGGAAAGCTGGATGAGCGTGTAAGTGCACCCATGCATTTTATTGATTTGAGTTAAAAATTCAGCTCCTGAAATGAAACCCATAAAAACCAAAGCACGTTCTAGGATCTGAGAGACTCTTCCACACACAGAGTACCAATGTTTCTAAATTTCCTTTTCTCTGGATGCAGCATAAAACCAAGAATATTTAACAGTTAATACTCAGTATCTTTTTTTAGAGAATTTAAAAAAAATAATAGTTAGAGACATTGTTTTATAATTGCATATTTCATACCAGGGATGTAACAGCCACCACCATGAAAGAATCTCTGAGACACAGAGGGTGAAATACATCCCTCCTCCAACTCAGAATAAAATCTATCCTACCAAATTTGAAGCCTGGCACAGAAATAAATGTCATCCAGTGGCTTTGGTGGCACTTGCAATCTATCTCACATTTTCTGTCATAGTTCCTGGAAAATACCAAGGTATCTCAGAATTCCTGGCAGGGGATATTGATTGGAAAACACTGGAGGAGGGCTGAGTTTAAATGCAAGCAGTGTGCATCAAAGGAGCTGCTGATGGTAACAGCCCATGCTGACAGCATGGATGGGGCACAGTGTCAGGAAGGGACTCCTGAAACAGAGCTGAAACAGAGCCAAAGAATGGCAGGGACAGTGCAGGATCTCCCAGTGAGACAGGATTAACCCACCCCAGTCTGGGCTGGGTTCTGCCCTCCCTGCAGAGCAGGCTGTGGGGATGTCAGGCCAGGCTGGGCTTGTCTCACATGAGGTGACAACCTCACAAGAGTCAGGTCACATTGAGCTGGGCTGCCTGAGAGTCAAGCTTTTTGCTGTCATGCCCCAAAATACTTCACTGAGACAAGAAAGCACCTTAGTATGGATTTAGATGTCTATCTTTTAAGCACTTGAGATCAAAAATCAGGCTGCAGGTTTGATCTCCTGTGTCTTGTGTTTGCTCTGTGCTGTGCTGAGGCTCTCTCTGTGTCTCTGGAGGAGAAGCTGTGTTCTGAAACTCAGCTGGGGTAAGGTCAGAGCTGGCCAGGGGCACAGAGCCTGGGGTCTGCTGGGGTTCATCATGATAGGGAGGGGTAGTGTTGCAGTAAGGTAGACAAATTATAAAGAAAAGCCTTATAAGATCAGGCCTGCTGTGGCTGGCCTGTCATTTCTTCTAAGCCAAGCTAGCACTTAGCAAGTTCCCATGTGAAAGCAATCCTGGTGTGAGCAGTTCATTAACATAACCATCTATTACTGGCTAAAAACCAGGCAACAGCACCTGTATAAAGTGTTTTTACACCATTAGATTGAAAAATGAACACTATCTCTCACAAACAACTTTTACTGCACATACACATTGGGGGTTTGACTGACCAATCAATACAGAATAACAACTTGTTACTGACCAATAAAGTAATTAACAAGAAAGCTCCTGACCAACTGGAGTCACCCACGAGGTCTGTACAATTGTATAAAAAGGAGTTGTGTGAATAAAGAGGGGGATTTTTCCACCATGAAGAAAATGGAGTCTGTGTCATTTATTCCCATAGGTAGGAAGGCGGAAGGCTGGACTAGCATGGACATTTCATTGCCTTGGCTCTTCTTAGACCAAACCACCCTCAACGTGCAGGACCAGGGACAGACTGCTCGTGGCTTTGTGAGGTGACAGCACACAGGACAGCAGGAGAAAGCAGTGAAAACAATTCTTAGAGGGTAAAATCCGGGGGACACCTCTGTTTGACTTGGAGGGCCTCGTTGCAGTGTGTGACCAAGGCCCCTTCTCCACAGTCCTGACCATTGTGCCTCCTCATTCTGGCACTGTGAGTCCCCTCAGAGCACCACTGTCATTTTCTAAATACACAGGGATGCCCTGTTAGCCATTACTGCTGCTCTCTCCTTTCCCAGCTCTTGAAAAGCTTATCATGATCTCTCCTGTGTCTCTTTATGCACCAAAATTTTCAGCAGATTTCTTCTGTTTCTGTGGTGCATCTGCCTGAAGGAAGTATTTTCTTCTTTCCAGGTTTCTTGTGCTTTTTTGTAAGTGCATTTCCCACTCTGCTCTGCCACGTTGCACCTGCCAGGCTGGTTTTTTTCCTTCCTTTTTAATACTGCACATGTGTCTTACTCTCATTAACCCCTGGTTGGTAAAATAAGAACCACAGCACAGACATGTTTATATGAAGCTGACTTATTCTCCAAGACTGGAATAACAAGTGTTTCTATGGGATGAGGCTGTGGAAAGAGGCATGAAGGACAGGCACTAATTGCCCTTTAAGGAACTCAAGCCTAATACTCTGCTGCTGTTAATTCCTCATTTTCCTGATCTCCAGAGTCGCGGTAGTAGAGCAGTTTGAGGAGGTCAGGGCTATATTGGCTTAAAAATGGCAAATGCTTTAATAAATGGATCTGTAGAGCTGGTGTCAAAGTGCCACAAAGGAGAGGCAGGCAGCAGGGACAAAGGGCTGTGCTTGGGCCGGGAGGCAGCCCCGTTTCATCTGCAAGCCAAAGCCCCTGGTGCTCAGGTATCTCTTCTTGCCTCATTAAATTGTCTGTGTGCTCAGGTGGAGAGAGATGCAAAGTGCAGCAGCAGTGTACAGTGCTTCCACAACCTGAGTGATTTCTGCAGCAATCATTGGAGTTAGCTAATGGCAGGGTATGGCAGCCTCCTGCTGCGTTTCCATTACCTTGTAATTTTCAGCTTGTTCACTGTTGCAAGAATGCCCCTGTCTTGTAATTCCTCCAGCATTCATGTCTCATCTTCTCCAGGCTTGAAGTACATAAGATGCTTTCTGCAGAGGGATTTATTGAGATAAGTTATTGAAGTCGAGCTCTGAGGCAAGCATCCAATATTATGCTATTCATCTCTGAATTTATGTTCCTTCTTTCTTTTGAAGGTCTAATGCAATCACAAACAATTTGTTTTGTATATGTTTAAAAATTCATCATTTTCTTGTACAATGGAAAAAACAGCACTTGTAGCTCATTAGTGGTGGGATTCACAAAACATCTGGCTTTTCCTTTTGATGTAATTTCTGTGTGACTAAAACTCTGCCTTCATTTTGAGTGGTTCAAGTGAGGAGGTAAAATCACTCTGCCAGAAACTCATTGCATGTGACCATGAGTCAACCTGGGCAATCTTACAGTTTCAGACAATTCTCTTTTTTTTTTTCCCTCTGGCATATTCTGATCATCTTCTTGTGATATGGGAGAAGCCCTTTCTGCTGACCCTCTCACAGGGAGGGTCTCTGTTCTTGGCTCTTCCTTCTGTTAGAGCCCCTGCCAGTGCTGTACAAATGTTTCAGAGCACAGAGCCTGGTACTGAGCTTCCAGCTTTCAGTAAGTCAGAGAAAGGTGGTAGGATTGTCCCTGCCCTACAGCTGTGGGTGTTAGGAGAGGTTTTAAGGGCCAAGCACATAAAAGTGCCACTGTGTAGCAACTGAATTTAGTGCTTCTGGAATAAACCAGACTGAGCAATCTGGCCAACCTCACTTGGGATATCTTTGGTCGAGCTGGGAATTAACCAAGCCCTCTTCTTCCCACTCCTTAACCACAAACCACTACTTATTTTTGAGTAGTTGACATTTGACTGTAAGCTGAATGTTCAGAAAGAATAAAGAGACCCCAGGAGCCTCAGCAGATGAAGAGTCAAGTGCTGATCACAAGGAAGACTACTGGGGTAAAGCTCGGGCAAGGTCTTTAGGGCTTACTCCAAAGCACACCAGAGTCAGGAAAAGTCTCTTCGAAATGTCAGGTCAGGAACTTACTGCTGCTGTGTCAGATGTTAGAACTGTTGCTGCTGTGTGCTACTAAAATAACAGTGATTTTCTTCTAGGGCAACAAATCACACTGCCCAGGTTCATAGGGAGGAAAATGTGACCAGACAGCAAAATTTCTAAATTTACAGAAATGGTGAAATATCCTGGGTCTGCAAAATCTGCTTAAGGCAGGATGTATTTTCCTTTGCACAGGGTTAACAATATTGTTGAACTATTCAGTTGCTCCTGACAAGAGAGGTGAGAAAGCACCTGTAAGCTCCACAAAGCCACACACAGAACTTCAGAGGAGGGTTTTCTACCCAAGGGACTCAGCAGCAGCTGACAGCTCCTGATTCCACCTCCTGCCATGCCTGTCAGTCTGGGCAGATTTGTTCATTTGTAGAGCTTAATCCACTTCCAGCCTAGTGGAAACGTCAGAAATCCAATGGAGATCTGTACCTGCCTGGCGTGGCTGTGCAGGGCTCAAGATGCAACTGATCTCTTTTCATCAAGGAGTCTGTTTGCAGATAAATGCACAGAACACTGTGAGGGCTCTCAGGTCACTGGGAGATGCCAACATTCCTCTTGGATCACCTTTATCCAGAGGATGTGTACGTGCCCTGCTGCCAAGGCACAGCCATGTGCTCTGCTGGTGGATTATTGGGATACACAAGACAGATGATGGACTT
>VYZP01005667.1:0-38910 GCA_013400635.1 Hypocryptadius cinnamomeus
AAACAGTTTATTAAGACAGGCACAGTTCCTCAGAAGGAACAGGTGGGAAGCCAACCATGTTTTCCTTTTAGATCCATGGAAAACAATTTTGCTTAATTACACAATTATCCCAACCAGCATTTTTTTCCTGCCTGAAGAGGAGCACAGAAATGCACAAGCTAACAAAGTGATGAGATGAATGGTTCATTTGCTCAGCATCTTATTTTATTGGAATGGCCAGTCCTTGGCATTCTGGGCAGAGGTACAAAACACACTGCAGCACGCAGGTGCTGAACAATTTTTCCCTTGGAAAGGTTTCCTCCTTTCCCTCATCCTCTGTGTGCTCTCCAGAACTGCCATTTCAAACAGCTGCTGGCTCTGTGCCTGTAGCTGGGAGCAATTCATCACTTCAAAAAGCCAGCTCAGCACTCTTGAGCCATCTGAACTATTTCCACCATCCCACACTATATTTGAGAATATAATTGGGGGGAAAGACAGAACTTCAACTCTCATTGCTGTTATTGCTGCTCCAGGACAGAGGCAAAGAGTATTTCTATATTCTATTCTACTCTATTCTATTCTATTCTATTCTATTCTATTCTATATTTTATTCGTATTCTATTTCATTCCTGTTCCATTCCTATTGTCTTATTCTATTTAATCCTATTCTAGCCTTTATTTATTTTTACATTCTTTAAGATAAACTTTGGCATGTGTCCTAACTCACACAAGTTTAAGTCCAAGAGAGGTTGGAGAATGACTATTTTAACAGTGTAACTGGTTGAGGGAAGGGTGGTTTACTTAAAATGGATGGAGAAAAAGGATATTCTTAGCTGAAAGTGTAGGATTCCTGTTTTCCGTTTAATTTTCTCAACATATATTAATTTCTGTTACTGTTATTTACACACAAGCATAATTTAGTCCTTAAATACTTATTAGACAGTGGGAATGAAACTCAGAGACCTCCAGAAGAAAAAAAACACCATGATTCAGAAGGAAGTTTGTGAGTTTGCACTTTCTGAAAGTTCCTAATGGAGCAGAGTTCCTGTGCTAAGAAAAATTTCATTTTGAAACCAACCAAAATGAGTGTTACCCTTGCTGCTGACGTTTTTAATCCTTTTCTCCTGCTTCTGTGGCTGAAAATTGGAAGTAGGTCATGCTGCAGCATTACCTGTTACAGATACTCTACCACAGATGCAAAAGGAGCCCTGGCTCAGCAATTCAATAAAGTTAATCAAAACCAGATAATCATAAGATATGAGCCTTTCTCCAAAGCAAAATTAATGCTGAAGTCACAGGAGCAACAAATGGGAGAGAAACTCTAACACAGAAGTTGATACAACTCCAAAAAGCTCCAGATGTTCATTTGCAGGTAAAAACTTGTAATTAAACTTTCCAGACACTGCATTTCCAGAGATTAGAACACTGAACTTTACATATGAAGCACTGATGAATATGAAACCAAACAAAATGATTCCAGTCAGATGGGAACAGGCTGATTCCAGACATCTGTAGTCTGGGTATTTACAATCAGCCCTTACAGTCACTTTTACAAGGCTGTCCTTGAGAAAATGGAGCAGTACAACATTAATCAACATTTCACCTGAGGCTGTGGGCTCAGGACACAAAGAAATTGCTCTGAAACTCCAATCATCCTTCAAAAATGTGTTGGATCAAAATGTTTCAGTTGTTCTGGGCACACACTTTTTGATATTTAGTAATCCAGTTTGGACTAAACTCAGAAAAGTCTGGGGTAAATCAGTGCCACTGTGTGAATTCTAATATTTATTTTTTAAAAATAAATCTAGACATCTAAAAACTCACACATATGTGTGAACATCTATCACATAGGCACGGTGCTGCGTGGTATTCACACGGCAGGGTGGGAGAAATGTCATCACAAAATGCTCCAGAGAAAAGAGATCAGCAATAAGTGATCCCTCACCTGGCTCATCAGTGTACTCTAACATTTCCTATGATGTGATGGATTTCTTTACAGATTTACAGCAACTCCACAACTTCTCAAATCTTTATCCCCAGCCTTTCCACACGTAATGGATTCCAAAGCAACACTTCACTGAGAAATCTCTTAACTTCTCCTTTAATTTCACTGCTGAATTCTCTGCAAGAAGATACCTGGGCTTGTGTGTATTTTGCATAATGTAAACACCTGCATTTAGGAGGGCTGCAAGAAGAAGTTAATTATGTCATAAGAGTTGCAGGGTCCTCCTTTGGATTTTCTCTGAGAAGCAAAGCCAAGTCCCACTTGCAGCCTGTCAGCTTTCTTTTGAATTGCCACAATAATTAATATTCTTTTCATCTAAAAGTCTGCCACCAAAATGGGACAGGTGGTTTCAAGAGCTGCTAAAAGATGCTAAATATCTCTGGCAATGGTGCCACAATGTCACTACAATGACGGCCTTTTCCCCAAAAAAATAGTCACAAATTTAGTTTAGGTGTTTTAAATGCATTTCTGCTGTTTTTTCTACACATTCATGTATAGAAGGGTGGATTTAAAAGTAGATATATAGAGACATAGATGTGAAAGGAACAGGGTTGGTTGCTGAATGCAAAGAAAAAAAGGAGAAGATAACTCAATATTCCAAGAACACCTAAATTTCCAGCTCACTGCTCATCCCAGAGTGCAGACAGCCCTGAACTTGCAGGCTAGAAAATGTCAAAAAAATGCATCACTGTTCAGCAAAATCCAACAGAGAAATAAATAAAAAAGCCTATGGAATGCTAGAAGCTCACACAAGCTCTGAAATCAAATTTCAAAGTGGAACCAAGCCTTCTTTGGGCACACAGAAGTTCAATTAGCCACAAACTACTCCCAAAGTTTTCTGTTAATATAAGCAAAGCTGCTGTGCCACCTGGTGAACGTTTTCATATGCAAGAGTCTCTTTTGCTGTATTTCTCAATATAAAAGGTTAATTCAAGTATTCTTGGCAACTTTTGTTGGTGCCTGCATTAAGATGTGTGAATAGTTGCAATCAGTAATGAGAGAGAGACTCCACTTCTGCCACCACAGAGGACTGGGCTTTTGTCAGCACATTACTAATGTGCTCATTATTTCTCAGCAATACATGTCTTAATTTTGGAGAAAACGAAGCAGCACTATTTGTGGCATATAGGGAAAAACATCTACAGGGATTTGAGTAAAATATCATCACTGTGTTTGCAGCTCATGGACTGATCAATCGTGATCGATGGTAAAATTGGAATTAGATGATCAGGCTTGATCATCTAAAATGTGTTCACTTTCAGTATTTTTTCATTGAGCACTAAATAATTCTTGGCCCATCAGCTGCATGGATCAATCCATTAAAATTATTTAATAACACTGGGGTATTAAATGCTCTCCAAAGTGTTAAATCAATGCTATCAGACACAAACCACACATGATGGGTTATTCTCAGCACTTTGAATCAAATATCCAAAATAAAGCCTCTGTTAGATATCTGAAATGTGTTCTGGAAATGCATAGTGACAGCACTCCAAAGTTGTTCCTTTAGCAACTTTTCCAACTGAGCCCATATTTATGAACATGATCACCAAAAGTCATTAATTCAATCAAATTCATGACAAAATTACCCCAAACTTAGACAGGACACAGACAGGCCTGGCCTAATGTGCAATGTGCTGCTCCAATAAAGAGAGGAAAAATACCAGAATCTTTGATTATCTCTCTAATAATCTTATCCTATGCTGCTCAGTGGCTCTTTGCTATTTGTCCTGATTTTTACCTAATAGAAAATACATCTTTTAATTTGAAGGAAGTCTGGATTCAGACCAAATCTTGATTCGCATTTCATGCTCTAGAAAATTCACCTTCCCAGAAGACTGAAGAAAATATCTTCAGAATTTTAGAGAAGGTCAACACTTAAAGCATGTCTTGGCTCAATATCTATATGGTTTTTCAGTCTCTTAAATTGTTCTGCTACCTTGAATGCAGTTGAAGGAAAGTAATTTTCTCTGTATATTTTCCCACTGGTTTTTGATGATTCAGCCAACATACCAGTCCTCCTTTTAGCATTAGTTAATTTATATTTTCTCTTGACTTCAATATAATTTGTAGTATTGGACCTGCTCCTATTTATTTATTATTTTCATACTGGAGGTCTATAACTTCTGCACAAGAATAAAACTAAATTAACCTCTCTATACAGAGATCTAAATCATTTGGCAGCATATTTTGTTTTCTAACAGAAAATAGCATCAGTTTTTGGACAACTAAATGAACTTTTAGAATAATCCTGAAGTATATTTTTTGCAGGACATTCCTTAGGTGAACAACAGTGAGTTATATTTAGTGAGTTATATTTTTCAATTTCGCTCCCATTTTTCATCTAGTAACCAAATAATATTTATTCATAAGAACATAAATCTTTTTGGGATAGATGGAAAGATTCCATCAGATGGCAGGTGTGCCATTGGCCATTGTACACTGATTAAAGGCTTTCTCCCTGGTGTCTAAGGCCTCAGCCCTTTGGAGAAAGTTAATTAAAGTTCAAAACTTTGTGACAGAAAGAAAGCACATGTTTTCCTTTCCTAAAAAAGTTAAAGTTTCTGGATGAAAAATTTACCTTCTATTAAAATAAGAAAGGAAACTGAAGGCCTCACTTGGATGATAGATAGGAATTTTCTGCTTTTCTTTCTGTTTCCTCATTAGAAACGTCTCTCCCCTTCACCTGCCCAGTGTTCTTCAAAATGGGAGCATCTCCAGTTTGTCTTTTATTATATTATAAGCCCAGTCAGAAAGCTCCAAAGCACTCCCAGGTCTTTGTGGCATCTCTCAACCCTTTTTTGCTTAATTTGACATGAGACACATCCTTCATATTATCAAGGGCAGATTATTCTGCCTGAAAGAGTCTCATTGATCACAAACACCAGTTTGTCACCACTCACACCATTTCTAGGGACTGATTTTCCATAAATCTGGGATTTTGACCATTCACCAGGTACAGCCTGGCTGCCCTCACGGAGATTTTTGGGTGGAAAACCAGAGTGGGACTCGGGGAGATGTCCCTGGTGTGCTCCCTTTAGGGGATGAAAATGAGTTCTCATACAGCCCACACCTTCCAGGGTTTCCCAAATCCCAAATCTTGAGCTAAAAGGCATCATCTTAAGCCTGCCATGAATTTAGGCCCTGCCAGACATTCCATTATTCCCTTTTCTTAGAAAACACTTGCATACCAACTCTTTTCTCTTTTACCTTCCTGCCCCTCCTTATTTCCAAATGTCACCAGCAGAGGTGTGACATCAATGTTTTTCTTCTGTTGAGTTCCATTCTCTCTTCACCTCAGGCCAAGATATTTGCTTTTGTTCCAGAGTTGTTTCTATGAGCTGGCTGCTACTGACAACAGCTTTTCTGTTAATACTGAAAAGTGGGGAATTAGTTGTTTGACTGACTGAGCTTCTGTGTTTGGAAATCAATACTAAATTGCTGCTTCCATCAATTTGAGCTCCTAAAATACAGACATATTCATAAACTCATTATGTAGAAAAACTGCTGGGAAAAGGTGAGAAATAGAGTTTAAAAATAACAGTTTATTGCTTCAATTACAGTGCATTCATAAAAGAGTTACCTGAACTCAGTGCTAATATCAGCTTTTGTGCCACAGTCTCAGGGATATCAGAAGAAATACACCTCTCTTTTTGGTTCTATTCTCCTTTTCTCTGTGTTTACAGTCATTACAAATGAATAGCATCCTTTCTATGCACAGTATTTCTCAAAAAAAGAAAAAAAATGAAATATGGAAATCTCTATCATGAACTCACTGGAAGTGTGACCTACCCACCATGTGCTCACCTAGCACAGGTACAGGATGCAGCAGAACAGGGGGAGGGTTGGCTCTTTTCATGGAAAAGGTTTCTTGGTTTTCAAAGGATTACTGCAAAGCTCAGATTTCTTTTGGAATAAATAAAAAACAGAGCTGCATTTCTGTCTGCTGTGCATAAAGGAAAACATGTTTATCACAT
Organism: Hypocryptadius cinnamomeus; assembly: GCA_013400635.1. Classification (NCBI taxonomy): domain Eukaryota; kingdom Metazoa; phylum Chordata; class Aves; order Passeriformes; family Zosteropidae; genus Hypocryptadius; species Hypocryptadius cinnamomeus. The sequence goes on from VYZP01005667.1 coordinate 5,962, forward strand.
TACAGCACTGAGGCTGGAGATAAGCTCTGCCATTTCCCTACAAGCAAATCCAGACATCTGGGGGAAAACAAGTTGAGCTGTCAGACAGGATACGCAGGAGGGCTGAGCAACAACTGTGGCTGCTTCTTCTTCACAACAAGCAGACATGGTTTATTACAGTCAGATCATTATCCTGCTGGAAAACGGGATCCTCCAAGAAGGAAATCATTGTTTATTACAGCTTAGAATTTCTTACAGTTCTCAAGTTTAAGCCAGTCCTAGCTCACACTTGAGGGGATTCATCCTGCTGTGGGAATATGTGAGTGTGCACCTCATTTATGAGAGAGATTCCAGTCGACTTTTAAATGCCAGATGAAAAAATAAATGAGTTTGTTTTTCCTTTGAGTTGATTATAACTCATATTCATCTTTTATATTCTACTCCATGCTAATCTTCAGCTCTGTTACAGAGATGAGTTATTTTGTGAATGAACAGAAGCAAAATTCCTTTGGAACCATCTGAAAATGCAATTTATCAAATTCTTCTGTATTGCCAAGTGCAAACTATTGAAAATGCTTGTCATCTAAGCCATGGATAGAATTCCCCTGTCTGTCTCCCCTGATTCAGAGATTTAGAACCGGGCTTTTAGTTAATGCTCATGCAAAAGGCTGCACTGTAAAGTATTTCAGTGATGAGTGTGACAGTTAAGAGGTTTCTTATTTTTAGCACACTCAGACTTGTAGTGAAATTTCCTCAGTTTTCATGGAAGAAAATGTGTCCTCCCATTCCTGCATAGGCAAGCTCCAGCCTGTAATTTTCAGGTGGCAAAAAGCACAGCAGTTTTTTAACAATATAAAGGATAAACAGGCCCACATTCGTGTATTCCTTACGTGAATTATGAGAAATAATACATATTTCCATTATCTACATAGTACAGGCATTTTTAGCTGTGTTTCTGGGAATTAGCATTGGCTTACAAGTAAATAAAGAGAATATCTGAAGGGATTTGATGCCAAACTGTTGGACAGAGCAGTTCCAGTCCAGAAACATCAGCAACCTGCTAAACTCCAGAAAGGTGTCAGAGCCAGGAGGGTGTGATGGGTACTGGACATTTCTCCTACAGACGTGAAATTCATCACAAGAAATGTCCAGAACCTAAAAATTAACCTCAAGTTGGCCTCTTACATTTGCAGAATTCTCTCCTCTAGCTCTGACAGGAATACTAATTACTGCCTTAGACTACACAGCTAAATTTTAGGTTACTAAAACTAGATTTAAATGGTCCCCTTCTAAGTGAAGGTTTTGGATAAAAGAACAGAGCCAATACTGAAAACAAGGTGCGTGCCATTACTGCCAAAAATTTACAAGTAGCAGGTATACAATTTCCCATTTTTATAGCCTCATCTGTATAAGCATTTTTATAGCCACTTCCATAAAAATGTCTAAAAGTGCTCTATAAATATTAATGAATTAACCTCCCCTGTGTCCCCATATGGTGGGTATTTATTTTTACATTGTAGAGTTGGAGAAACAATTGCAATAAAGCTAAGCTCTGTGCAAAAGTCCAGCTCCCAATTCTTTCAGACAATAAATAATAAATAAATAGAATAAATAATACAAATAGAATAAATAATCCTGGATATGAAAAGAATAAATTATCCTGGATCCTTGATAGTAAACTCAAGGATGAATTACCTACCCTGCCACATGCAGCCCATGACTCCAGAGCAATGGGATTTCCAAAAAATCTTGTGTCCTGTCCCAGCAAAACTCTCCAAAATCAAACCTCTCTAAAAATGTACATGCCTGGAGTAAACAGGATGGATATTCTGGTGCTACACTCCCAGCTGAAAGTACTCCTGCAGATCTTGAAATTGTTCTGCAAGATGATATTTTTAACGTGTCAATTTTAACATTTTATGGGTGGACACATAAGAGGCTGTCATCCAAGAAAGACCAAAAGATTTCAAGAAGGAAAAAGTACAAGAATCGAAATTCAATCCTGATAAGAGGGGAAAAGCTAAAGAAATATAAGTCCATAGTGATTTAAAAACCCATGTAAGGCTCTTCTACAGTTTGCATTAAGAAAAAATTAAACAAAAATCTGACAAAAATAATAAAACCAGCTCAAATTAAAGAACTATTCTGCTCAAATAAAAGAGTGTGCAAGAATTAGTACAAATCATTCCATGGAAATACTTTTTCCTAAATGCTCTTTGAAAAGACAATTTCTGAGTGTTAGGACATGGTTTGGAAAAAGCCTTCTACATTACTACTATTCATTTTATTTGCTTTTTCCTCTTCCTTTTTTTTTTGTTTTCCCAACTGTGCCACTGTGCTTCTCTTGCACTGCACCAAATACAAACCCCGAGTGGCCAAGATACCAAGCCATTGAAAATAAACATATTTTATGGCTCCAACACATATTTTCCTTAAGAAATTAATTAATAACTTAACTGACCAATCGATCCCTATGCTCCTCATGGATTTTTCCTATTATCCCATAAGAAGGGATCCATTTGTTGAAACCCACAGCAGTTAAATATCCCTGTTTTTCTAAAAGCAATAACTGATTCACTGGGAGTCTGTACAACTCCAGTACCAAACTTCCATTTCAACTTCTTCATGAACTGCATGATCTTGATATACAGAAAGGAATTTGCATTAAATTTATGTTTCGCCAGAAACCTTCTCAAGAACATTTTTTTTTCTTTTAATATCTGGGGGAATTTCTGACAGAATTGTTCCCAGCCACAGAGACAGGGAATTAACATTTCAGAGCATGCTTTGATATACATTGACTTAAAACCACCTTATTTTGATCTATGTTCAAAGTCTCCAAAACTAAACCCAAAGTTGTTGAAAAAAATAAAATGTATTAACTGCTTCCAAACCAAATCACACTTTGGGACATGCACTGGTGGGACATTGGCAAGCAGCCCTTTGAGTGGCTCTGAAGAAAAGACACAGCATGGCTTGAATAAAATATAATCACTCAGGTATCAACCAAAGAGAATGCATTGAGCAATGAATAAAACTGGACTTAGAATTGTAGTGAGTTTTCTTTTCAACTAAAAACCAAGCTGTGTTAAACAACAAGAATGGATCCAAATCACTGTTTCTACAACTACATGTGAATTCAATGATGTCATCACTTATTCATGGAGATGAAGCATTATTAATAAATAATAAATGAGGCATTGTGCACCTAAGTGTGAAGTCAACGTGTGATGTGTGAAATCACACATTAAGTGTGATTTCTCTTCAGCTTTTTGTCAATTCAAAATAACCAAAGTACAAACTTTAGAGGTTGTAATTGACAATTTTTGACAAAACTTGAGCTAATTTCAGTAGAATCTATTTTTAGTAGGAAAAAAAAATCAGTTCAGTTGCCAGTTAAACACAAAACAAAAATCAGATAAATCCTATCTGCACAGGGAAATCCATGCATTCCACTGAGTCAGAGAAAAAGATTTTGCTGACTACAGCAGAGGGAAAATTGGGTAATTAGGCCAAATCCTATAGTGCTTATTTAAGATTTAAGCTTATGAGAACAGTCTGTGAGTGATTATTATTATAATGACATGACAAAACCTATTATTTTCCTAAGTATTTTGTAAATGTATAGGAAGAAACAGCCTGTGAATGATTCTCTGCTGTAAACCTGAAATATGTGGGAGGAAGATGCCACAACTTCACAAAAACCACACATCCCATTAGTGGCAGGAACAAGGCAAAAAACAGTCCCTCCTTCCTTCCTCCCATAAAGACCCAGACACCAAATTCAGAAGAGTTTTGTGCCTGCCAGTGATGCCAGTGAGGTCTGAAAGGGAATTTGGGAGTATTGGTGCTTTTCCATTAATCAACTCTGAAGTAAATTCCTTGTCTCTCCCACTACGATGTGGCACAAAATTATCCTCATCCCAACATTTGTTCACTGTTTTAATTGAATTTTGTTCACTTATTGTCACTGAGGCAGCAGTAACAACTCTCTCTCATCAGGATAACCTGCCTGGATCCTTTTGTTGCTCTTTTGGGGACTGGGTAATTTTTACAGTGCAAGCACAACCCATGCTGTTTATTTCTGATGATGAGATTTTGCAGTTTCACTCTGTTCTCTGATGAACTCCATGGCAGAGTGGGGAGTAATTACCTGTCATTTCATTAACCTCTCTCTGCCATGCAACAGGATCCTTTTGTTGCTATTGTTTAATCTCTATTTTTTCTCCTTTTTTTGCAGTTTGGGCAGCCTTGGGCTTTTAAATTGTGAATGACCACAAGAATCTCTCCTAAAATACTCTCCTTAACATTCTGGCCTAAATTGTCAAGACATCATTGCTCTCCTTCCATCATTTCTAAAATATTTTTCTGTTGGAATACATGAAATAGAAGCCTCTCTGAGTTCCTCAGAGAGAGGAAAGAATGCAGGAATTGGATTAGGACCTCTAGAGAAGCTGAAATATATTAAGCCACATAGATATGAAATAGAAGTATAAGTTTGAGTTTTAAGTAAGTAGAAATATATCTTAAGTGCCTTAAGAGACTGTTTCAGCTAGTAAAAGCCCTAAAGTCTAGTTTAACTTAGCTCCAGACAAAATAAAAACTTACCAGAACATTCCTTGCACTTCTAGATAGAATAGATAGAACTATTCATGTAAATAGATAAAATGATATATGTAGATTTTAAGTAAGAAAAGAGACAGTACCATTTGTGTAAATAGATTAAATGATGCATGTAGATTTTATGTAAGAACTGACACTACTTTCACACATTAGAATTGAGACTGGTGTAGAAAAAATGTTTTAGAATAATGGTTTTAGCTGATTGGATGATTTATTAATAAAATCCCTGTATTAGAGTGAGAGAAAGAGAGGAAAAAGAAGAGGAAGGTGGGGGAGCTGCTGCTGCTGCTGTTCCTGCTCAGGACTCTGCCAGAAAGTTTTTAGCACAGACTTTAATACTCTGAACTCCTTCCCTTCCAGACTGATGTATTCATGCAATAAACAACTTTACAGCAACCAACAACTGCTCTTGTCTCTTTGAAGACCCAGGGCCCACGACAACCTCGACACTTTTGCATCTCATCCCTCCCTAGAGCCCTTTCTTGGATTATAGAGGTTCAGGAAGGCTTCCCCTGTGCTGCCCCACCGAAACATTTTTGCACACAGAGCCCTTTCACTCCAGGGAAATGCTGGGTTTTTCTGCCTCTCACAAAATACAGGTGGGTTCCTCTGTTCTGCTGCACTCTTAATTCTTTGGGATTATGTAAGGAACAAGTTCTTATTAGGCAAGTATGAGCTCAGAGAGATCAAAGCCCTGCTCTCAGCTGTGTTAAGGCCCCTTTATACCAATGTAAAGGGACTTTAAAGGCTCGAGGTCTCACACTAAGTGGATTCAAGGACACATTTTTTACCATTTTGCCATGAAATTCTGGTATTGTGTGACTCGTGGGCTGCCTTTTTTCAGGCAAATTAGTTTTTTTAAGAGAGAAGACATCCCACCTTGCTTTCTAAGTATAAAAGGAGAATTTATAAATTTGCTCGTGGAGGATGTTGCTCCTTCAGCAGAGTGGATACATTACATGGTTTCATTTTCCCCAAAGCAGGAAAAATGTGCTGTGTCACAATTATCCTCAGCAGCTGAAACCACAAAAAGAGCAAAAGTAACACTGTCTGCCTCAGAGAAATATAATTTGAGCAACTTAAGAGTTCCTCGCTGCTGGTTTTTAAGGTAAGCACAAGAAATTTCTAAAACATGGAAAATTGCAACTAAACATGTTGATATTTGATGTATATGGGCAGAAACAGATTACACTTACACAAGAAAAAATCTATATCACATAAATACGATGCTTACATAGGAATAAACTATTTCAGTGATAATCTAACTGTAAAAGCTAAATGAGAAAAAAATTGAGCTTTTTCTGTAGCATTTTTCCATATCATGCTCAAAGTGCTTTACAGAGAACACAAATATCATTGTCAAGCTGACAAAATGAGATACAGAGGGGAAAACTGAGCGTCAGTTTCAGGCTGCCTTTAGAATATTTGGGGGTTCACTGTTTTGTGGGAAAGGCAAATCTAGGGGAGAGAGAAGGCTGTGCCACTCTCATATCTAAACACAATTTGCCTGTGTTTGTGGAGCACCATGAGCAAACCAAAAAGCAAAATGAGAACATTCCATATTTTTCAGAAATTACAATAGGAATCAGAAAAATATTTCCCAGTGTGAGATAAAGGGTACATTATGTTATTATATTATCATAATAAGCATTAATTTTAAACTTCTGGAATAAATGAGGGCTGGATTTTGGTCATAGAATTTAAAGGGCTGATTCAAATATTTAACAAAGTCTATTATTTATTAAACCCCAATGTTTTCTTGAAGATCAATTTCATACTTTTAGAATGTCACTTGATGAATTCCATAGAAGATCATTTTCATAATACCAAATGAAATTGTGACATAAAAATTTGCCTAATATTTTCTATGAAAAGGGAAAGCAAACACTTTCTTAGGAAATTCCTTTTGTCAGTGTTCACAGTAGCAAATTAAAATAATTTTTTTATAAAAAGGTATTTTGTGGAGAGGTTGAAAGAGTTCTATCTTCATCTATAGACAGATGTTTTACTTTGAGTGGATTTGCTGTTTGAATAAAGGCCAGGAGTGCTCTGGTATCTTAAAATTTCTTAATTCTCATGTATTATGTCAAGCCTGCAACAATCAGAATGAAACCCAGACAATGGGCTCTACACAGAGAGATATCCTTTTCTTCCTGGCATGGATGGTACTTGGAAAATCTTTTCTTTTAAAAAAAAAAAACTATGAAAAATCAAGATTATCATCTAGACAAGAGACAGACTCTCAAATCTGCTTTAGCCCACTTGCTTTGCACGGCCTTAAAGGCACAGCCCACAGCAAAGCAAGTGTGGTGTTGTCTCACAGTTGTGGAATTCTGTTTTAAAGACAATAAGTAAATACAAAGAGTAAATTCAAAGAGGTTACACAAAGAAATAAGTGAATCAATACTAAGGTGTGGGGTTGAACCTGGTGGTGCCCGTTTCCAGCAGCTGCTGCTGTGTCCTGCTGCCAGAGGACAGGGTTAGTTGGGATATTGGGCAGGAATTGTTCCCTGGGAAGGTGGGGATGCCCTGGGCTGGAATTCCCAGAGCAGCTGTGGCTGCCCCTGGATCCCTGGCAGTGCCCAAGGCCAGGCTGGACATTGGGGCTGGGAGCACCTGGGACAGTGGAAGGTGTCACCATGGCAGAGGGTAGAATGGGGTGGGCTTTAAGGTCCCTTCCAGCCCAAACCACTGGGATTTTGTGATTAAGACACATCACCTCACCCAAGTGCTCCCTCAGCTCCAGCCCCATTCAATCACTCCAGCCGTGAAACACAACCTTCAACCTCCACCATTCCTGCTCATCACCCAGAACTCCATTACATTTGGCTCAGGAGGATTTTTAATTGAAAATTAAACGCCAGTTTGCTGCCTGGCCCTCATGAAAAAACTTCATTTTCTTCTGGAATCAGCCTGCTGGTGGCTGACAGGCTCATCCCTCTGCTGCCCTCGCGCAGCGGCGCTGCCGGCGCTCCTCTCGCTCCCTGATCGTCCTGCAGGAAGGGACAGCAGGCCTGATTAAGTCAGTTAATGCTAACAACCCCTGGCATGTTAATCAGCATCCAGGGGCTGCTCTCTGAAGGTCTCAGACACGTTTTCCATGCAGCCATGGAGCTCAAGGAGGCGAGGCACTCCGAGGTCACCCGCTCCCTTCCCGTGCCCAAAGGAAGGGCTGCTTGAACTTCATCCGTGCTGACAGACACTTGCTGCCCCTCCACCGTGCTCTGACCTTCTGCTGGTGGCTTTACAAGCACCCTGAGCAAGCTGGTGCATTGTCTTTCTGCCCTTTCCCTCCAGGTTTAGTCCAAATCTTCCTGTCTAAACCCTTCACACCCCGTCTATCCAAATAGATTTTTACGCTCCTCTTTCCTCCCTGACTGTTTCACACACTTGAGAAGCCTTGCTATGCCTCCCTTGACTGGAAACAAACAAACAAAATGTAAAATAGAAAATAATTTCCAGAGTCTGGTGCTCTTTCTTCTCCATGCTGCACTACCTGATCGATTCATCTGTCTGGAAATGAAGTGCTCAAAGCTGGGCACAGTCTGAGCAGAACAAGGAGTTTGACCACAAATCTGTCTGTGCTCATCTCCAGCTTCTCCCAAATGAGGTTATGACATTCTGAGCACACCGTGCTGGCCCCTCTTTGTGCATATTTTAACACAGCTGTCTGGGTTTTTTCTGCCCCACACCAGGTAATTTCCATCCTGCAGAGGCTCTGACAGAGCTGAGCTGTTTTCCACACTGCATTTGTTCTTCCCAGCCACCCCTGCCTTGCTCAGAGGTGTTTTTTTTTATGTTTGGGTAGGATCAGTCTTTATTCTTATCCACTCATCCAGTGTAATTTCCTAATTAATGTTTCTTCAGTATTTTTTAATGTCTAATATTAACTGCACCAAAAGACACATAACAAAGCTTCCACTCCCCCACAAAGCCTTCTGTTACATAAAGAAATCAGACTGGTCGGAGATGAATCATTATTTTTTTAAAAATCTGCTGGCTCTTGTCTTGTTGGTGTGTCAGAGATACCTCTGAGAAGTGAAATAAAGCCAACTGCTCTGCAAATCAGAGCTCCTGGACTTTGCCTTTCTGAGGAAGACATCAATTTTGCTTTCTCCCAGTTCTCCATCTGCCTCTAACACACACACAGTTCTGATATTTACTGCACAAACACTGCTCAGCATTAATCCAGGCCATGGCTTCCAACACAATCACATTCTTAATGACCCTGTTCTTAATATTAATACAAAATTTCAAGTAGTTCTCAATCAGAGCAACCTCTAAAAATCAGTATTGTAGTAATTATTACAGAGGGCAGCAGTATGATAACTTAAAATATGTTTGTTCAAATAAACCCACATGTAAATTAGTGCTTTCAGATAGTAAGAATAATTTCTATATGCATTAAAAATATGTCCTGCAAAGTATACAGGGAAAAGCTCTTGGGTCCTCTATCCATTAAAGCTGTTTTCTATTTATTTGGTATTTTAAAATACATTAAGGGCATCAGGGAAATTTCTAGCTTCTTACAGGATACTTGCATAAACCAAGTTATTTTATATTCACCACAAACCACAGTACAAAATACTACTCAATCAATTTTTAACAATTGGATCCTTCTTAATCCACAAATTACCTGAAAGTGAGGTTAAGGCCTCAAAACTGATAAAAATATTCTTTTTCAAGTAGTGACAGCATGTTACTGACCCAAAAGTCATAAAAGCTTGTCTTTTCATGGTGGCAACAGGTACAGACTGATCATTGCCAAAAGGTACAATTTTTAAGAAAATAAATGATGTATTCTTCAAAACATATTTTTCAAGAAATGAACTCCAAGACAATTCACTTTCCTAAAGTGACCACCATTTCTAAAATCTACATTTTCCATTACTCAAGGACAACCACTGGCTTTATGACCGAAAAATGATGATAAAGACAAAAAATTATTATAGGTTGCAGTGTAAGTGGTTAAATATCTGCAGAGTGAGGTGAGAATTTTGCCAGCAATTCATTTTTTTTCTAGGAGAATATAAGAGATAACAAGTACCAAAAAATAGATGTTTAACAGAAAGTAGACAAAATGTAGGCAGAAAAATGGGGTCAGTTTCTACTGCTGTCCTAAGGAACGGAGCACATTTACAGAAGGGGTCAATTAGAATCACTCCCCTTAAGGGGTAATTAAGCCTTAACCCAAGGCAGGCACACATAAAACTGGAATTTGTATGGCAGAGCAGTGTGATCTCATAGCAAGATGTCGTAACAGGTGGCACAAGCAGGAACCTCACTTCACAGAGGGGAAAAAAAATTTAAAAGACTTTGCAAGTTCCACTTTGTAGTAACTGCTTCAAAAATACATTATTTTATATTTGGATAGCAGTCCTGATTTGTGCTTCATGTTGCACATTACATATCAGTGGAAAATTAATAATAATAGTAATAATAATAATAACCAAGAACTGTTCAAGTGCATTTTAATGCACATGAAAAGTTCTTCATGCTCTTTTATTTGAGAAGAATATCTAAAATCTGACCCTCTCCTAAATAATTCATTCACGACTGGTACAGGACACATTCAACACATCAGGTATCAAAACCAGATCTTTAAAACCTCCTACAAAACTCAGAGTCCAGATGGTGAATCTAATCAAACATACAAGGAGAAGAAAAACAACTTTTCCCAAGAAGTGGAACACCCCATGGGTTAGGGATGCCCAAAAAGGGTCAAAACTTGGGAATTTAAACTGGTTTGATCCAGGAGCTTGGTTTGGCTCTCGACACTTGAATCAGTTTCAACTGCCTGGCTGTTGAAATGGGTGAGGGTTTGCCTTTTATGCCACAAAAAAAGAAAAGGTAAATTAATACAATGGCAATGAGAACATGGGTTTAATAATTTGATAAAAAGAATAAGGGTTTCAAGTCAATTGGGATTTTAATTTAGATTTTGGTTTGTTTGTTTGTTTTATTTGCACCCACACAGAGGAGAAGGAAATCCACCAAATCCAGCTGAGCTGGAAACCGCAGGTAAATATTCCTTCACTTGAAAACCTTTGTTTGAGGCACTATTCAAGGACAGGCAGTGCCCAGATTTGATGTCACTGCTGATGACACTTCACATTCCTGACTGGTTTTCCTTTGAAACAGACTTTTATTTGCTTCTGACACAGTTTTGAAAAGAAAATGTGCCTCAAGTATGTTGTGAAAGCACGAGGCTGAGAGGCACAGATGTTATTACTTGCTGCCATATGTTGTTAAAGCTTTAATAATATGCATTTATACTAAGTTAAAAATGGTACTTCAGCACTCTGAATGTCAGCAAAAGAACTGTTCATTCCTTGGTAAAACACACCAACAAATGGAGCAACACTCTGAAAAGTGATGTTGGATTTTTGACTGCACAAGTGGATCCTTGAGGACTTTTCTGTAAAGATCAAGCAGATCATTAGGAGCCCCTCCAAACCATTTTATATCGACATTCTTGTTTTCTGAAGCAGCAACTTTCATTTATGTTCTCGTTTGGTTTATTTGACAGCCTCCTCTCACACAATTTTCAGATATAAATGTGAGCCACAGGCTAAGGTGGAAACAGAGAACAAATCCAAAGCTTGTTAATATTTCTGAAACCTTTGCCACCATAAAAATTGAGACATGACCATTACCTCACCTGCCCCTCGGACAAAACCTCCAGTACATATTCCATTCATAAGCTTTGCTACAGAATGCTTTAGTGTTTTTCAACATTCTGCCCAAAACTTCCCATTTTGGAAAGGTTTTCAATAAAGTGAAGGAATGTTTACCTGAGGTTTCCAGCTCAGCTGGCTTTGGTGGGCTTCCCTTTCCTCTACACAGGTGCAAATGAAACAAATAAACAAACAAAAATCCAAATTAAAATTCCAATTGGCTTGAAACCCTTGTCCTTATTATCATATTAGCAAACGCATATTCTCACTGTCATTCTATTCATCTGCTTTTTTTTTTTTGCCTTTTTTTTTTTTTTTTTTTTTTTTTTTTTTAAAAAAAAAACCCCCCCCCTCCTTAANNNTGCTATGAAAGCCAAAGCCTCACCCATTTCAACAAGCCAGATAGTTGAAATCTGGGATAGATGCCTAAGAGTTGGTCAAGCTGAACCACTACAGCGTGGAACACCCTAATTATTCACAATTCACAGGGAATTGTAGCCCTAGTGGTGGGAAGTGAATGTGCACCAATTTACTCTTTATCCCATCAGTATTGTGGTTTTTCACTGTACATTGTTAGGGAACACAAATGAAGCCTTCTGAGCAGCCAGCAGTAATTTATATTTGTGGTTTTTGGGAGGTTTTGGGGTTTTTTTTGTTTGCACTGAAGATGACAGATCCTATGAGGTCACAAAGTACCACTCCTGATTTTAAGTCAACTCTCCTTCAGTGTAAAATTCCACTCTCAGCATACAAAAATTAATAAAAATCTGATTTTGAAGAAATATTCCTTTTTGAAATATGGTAGAAACACTTTTTTGTGCTTATTTGGTGTATTTCCCTATTTTTACGGGAGCCTTCAAAGCCTCCACAGTCTTTAGCAAAAGTCAAATAATTTAATTGCAAAATAACTCAGTCCCAATCAGTCGAAGCCAAACAACTCAGACAAGCATTTCCACAGTCTCTGAACGAAAGTCAATGAGGACTGAAGACAAACTGCCTCTAACAAAGTGTTTGCTCAGAGGCCCTGATGAAGCAGCTGACGCTTTCCTGTGGAGATTTAGTCCTAAAAAATTCTGCCAATTTTTTCCAGCAGCCACCAGATTTTGTTTCCTGCCTGTGAGAAGGGCTCCTGCACCTATACCCATGAGCATATGGATGTGTAGGGAAGAGGAGGCGACAGCTCCAGCCAGTAAATGTGAAATCTGCATCATCAACAGCAGAAGAGGAACAAAGTTCTGGTAATTAAAACTTTAAAGGCTCTTTCTAACATTCACAGTCAGTTTTGTCCACATCATCTGCCTTTGGAAAGAATTCCTTTCCCTCTAATTCACTCTCTTCCTTCTTTATTTGTTTTTATTTAATTTCAAAGTCAGTTGCTCTCCATCCTTTGTGATAATTATGGCCAAACGATGATAATTATGGCCAAACGATGATAACGATGGCTAAAGGATGATAATTATGGCTAACGCACGGGGTGGCAGGTGAAGTTAACCCCTCTCTCCCCTGCTTTTCAGGACAAAGGACAGCTCCCCTTCTCTCCCAGCCCCGGGGCACCGCTGCCCTTCCCTCCCTCATCACCGGGCTCAGGGCTCCCTCTCCTGTTCCAACAGATTTTTCACCACTCTGCTTTCAAACAGCTCTGGCAGCCAAAAACCTGGGATATCTGATGGGATCAAATACTCAGGAAAAAATTATACCTTTAAATTCCTTAACAGCTAGAGTACGGCAATTAATATTAGCTTCTCAAATCATAAAATATCTTCATCACGTCACAAAGCCTTGGTATGAGCTCTGGCCACATGACCAGACTGCCAGTGGGGGTACAAGTAGAAAGACAACCTAAAAAAATCATCTTGGGACAATCATTAAAACTTTATAAAACAGAAAAGAAAATAATACCGTAATTTCGGTGGTTATTCTGCATTTAAGGAGATATTTGGCAATTACAGAGCATATATCATAAACAACAAATATTTAATTTTCTTTTAAGAAGAAATTTCCACGGATTATTCCATCTATAAGAGAACCACAGACAAGGAGCTGACACGATCTCAAAAGAAAAAATTTTTAAAAACTCTCAGAGCAATAAAACAGAATATACTTAATTAACTTCAATCTAGAAATATTCAGTGGTCACCCACTGCTTTCCAATTAAAATATTTGATTTCAAACCAACCAAACATGATTTATTTTATTTAAAAAGACGATACAGATGAAAAGGAGCAGAAATCACAACTTTTGTTTAGACTAGATTAAAAAAAAAATTAAATGAACCCCATACAACTAATGAATAAAGGAAAAATAACACCCCAAAACTTCATCTATGAGAAGGTAACAGATTAAATTCATCTATGGTAGGAGGGAAAGAAAAGCAATTTCCAATAAATATTTAGTCAGACAATTCTGGATCCGTGGTGGAAATGTAATACCAGATTGAACTAATACATTTAGCACTTAAAAGAGAAACTTCACTGTCATCATGTAAATCAACAAGTAAATAAAAGAATGAAAACATGAAGTATAAAAGAACCATGAACAACTACAGCAGAAATAATGTGAGCTGACGATCAATGAATTTAATGGAAGTCTTTCCAGTGCCATTAATAAAATTCAGAGCTGCTTTTTGTGCTGGGAGCTGATGGCAGTTTGAGGTGATACAATCATTTTCGGGCATTAAAGCACAATGATGACAGTGCCTTCTGTCTGTGCTGGGGAGGGGAGGAGGTGCTAAGATTGCCATTAGGGGAAGATGAAGCGTTCCACCATCCACATGGGAACGGGGAGCCAATAAAATATTCCTGGCAGTGCCCTTGAGATAACCACCTGTCACATCACCAGAATGTGCTCCTGAGTCATTTTCTGATGTAGCTCCATTCCCAAATCCCTGTTTTCACTGTAACATATTACTTTTTAGTGGCTGGTACTCCATACAGCACACGGATTAATTTCCCCTCCGCTGACGGAATTTTTAATGAAGATAAATTATAATCATGACATTTACATCTCAATGATTTTTACAATTGAAACATTCTCCTAATCCTGGTGCACATGCTGTAAGTGGGTTACGCAGCCAGATACTAAAGCAATCATTTTATCATTGTCAGAGTGAATATAATGCCTACAGCAATCAATTGGACTTTTATGGGAACAGTTAGCTCAGCTGGTTTTGCATTGAAAAAAATGCACTGAAGTGCCCATTATCCATCTCCACTGTCAAAGGACAAGCCAGGATCTTGGCTTTCACTCCCAAGAGTGTGAAACTCTGTCTTACAACTGAAATGAGAAGATGAGAAAGGGCCAAAGTGGTCAGAAATAGCCAACAGCAAAAATCTCAAGAGCCCCAGGGAAGAATACACCAGAATTACCTGGTTTGGGTACAAAATTTGGGTCAAACAGAGGTTCCAGCTGTGATTTCTGTAGCCATGCAGGGCAGGGGGTAGCCCTGACCAGATAAGAAGAAGTGAAGACAATGAAGGTGCTAAAAATAAAGGTAGAGGAGGGAGAAATGAGAGCCTTGGTTGGAGAGAAGTCTTGGAGGAGATCCCAGCGCTGGTGCAGGTGAAAAATGAGGGCAAACAAGGGAGCTTTCACCAGTGGTGCTGCAGAGGGTTAGAAGTCAGAGTTGTACAATAGCTGGCAGAATTGCCAGGACAAGGATTTCTGCAGCTACTCCCCCTCATTCCCAGCAGTTCCAGGGCTCAGGTGGGCTCTTGTCTGCTTCAGATCCTCACCTGGCCCTTTGCTGCCCCAAGCAGCCTCAGTAATTTACCTTTCCACAACAATTTCAGTGACTCAATTATTGTTCACTTCAGCAGTCTGTGCACCAGTGGTCTGATGCACCAATCCCTACACTACCCAGAAGAGAGGAATGTGTCTGCACTTCCTGATCCAGTCCGGGTGCCAAAAAGTGCCAAAAAATCCCATCCTTTGCTTGTTATTGAATCTTAGGGATTCTGCATCAGTAATCATGGAAATTCTTGGATAAAGACACGGTGGGAGGGCCACCAAGACAGGCAAGGAATTCCCATGGGGAAGGTGAGGAACTCATGTGGAGTATTTACTAAGTTTTGAAAACCTCAGGCTTATAGGAAAGACAGAAAACTTCCAGTGATAAAATCCCTTGGCATAATTTCTGCTTTCTTTGTAGTGCACCAAGTCTCCTGAACATCTCAGCAAGAGATATTATAGCAATAAATCTTTTTATACTTTTGAAGGAAAATGAACAGTAAAGGTCAGGGCTGGAATGTACCACTTAAAATAAAAGAATAAATACTTCTGCCAGCTGTTTAAGCATTCAGTGGTCAAACCCACAGGAGAAAATCTGTTAATTTTTCCATTCACACCATCGAGCCTTACTCAGAGCTTGCAAGTTGTGCAAACATAAAATCTTAAGCCCTCAACTTTCATACTGCTAATTTGCAAAATTTTTCAGGAATTTGGTGGTAGAGAAGAATTTTCTGAACTTATTCTGAAAAGGACCCACCAGCAATGGATGTATTTCAGGTACCTCACAGCATAGTCAAAGTAAATACTACAGAGGGTTAGGAAACAAAAAGCTTCCATAACACAGAGGGGGAGATCAGATCCCATCACAGCCAGGCTTTGTGCATTGAATCACATCATTCCAATGAGCAGGAATTATAATTATAATTATAATCTTAATTCATTGTCAAACATAGTTCTCAAGGGGAGTCAGGTACATGCAGGCACAGTACCTGTACACACAGACACTACTCAGAAGGGAATTGGTAATTTTTTAATTAATGCCATGCAGAAATCCATCTACTGACAATTATCTCAATAAAAATTGATTTCCTTGTTATTGAGTATAGATTATTTAACTTTATGACATATTCACCTGGGCACCTATCACGCATAAAAACTACAGTCCAGCAAGAAAAATTCCACAGTTAAATTAATTCCATAGAGAAAAACTGGGTGGAAAACAAGGCTTTGTTATTGCTGGAATTAAATAAAACATAAAAAATCATTAAAGCCAAGTGGCTGTGTAAGGGCAGCTCAGTTGCCCACTCAGTTTGGTAATTAAAAGCTGGAGAACACTCACCTGTGTCCACACACTCGGGGTTTTTACGATGCAGTTCTGTAGCTGGGAGGGATCTGGCAGACTTCCAGGTTTACCTGCTGCCTGAGCAGGTCTCCTGGGCTCAGACTGTGCCTCCAGACAGGATCCAGCAGCACTGGCACTCCTGGCGCTCCTGCACCTCCAGCAGCACTGGCACTCCTGGCATTCCTGCACCTCCTGAACTTCCAGGGCTGACACCTAAATGGATGGCAAAGGAGAAGAAAAATTGAGGGAATTTCAGAAAACAATGGCTGATGCCCAAACAAAAATTTGGTTAAGAAGGAGAAAGGCACTTTTCAGAAGCCTAAACCTGCAGCTGAGGATGCTGGCCTAGGGAGAGGCAGGATATTTATCTGACCAAGATCCATTGGAAAAATCCAAACACTGCAGCAAATTCAGCCAAGCCAAATCATCAATCCCTTGCAATCTCTTCTCCAGTAGTGTGGATGTTCCAGCAAAAACCCCTCAGCCCTCTGTGAGCTGCTCCATTCCTTTATTGCAAAGGCCGCATGTATTTCCCCTACCCTGCCTTGAAATGCCTCGTTCCTGTCTTTGATTTCAGCTGGTTCAACTTGACACCCTTTTTTCCCCCCACAAAAGCAGTTTACTGACTGCTGAGCTGAAAAGCCCACTGTGACATGAGCAGCACTCTTTATACTGAAAACCAGAGATGTGGAGAATGGCATTATGCACGGCAAGAGCTTGAGATGCTGGGAATAATATTCAAAGAACAGGAACGTGAGAAGTTCGGAGCTGCCAATGGAAACAAAGGGAGCAGCAAGAAAGGAGACTGTAGGAAATGTCTTGTCAGTGACTCCTGGCCTGGAATTGAATCCCTAGGTGAGCCTCTGGCAGCCTCTGGAATGCTGATGAGGTGCTTAGCATTACCCAGTACTGGGCTGAGTTTGTGACTAGAGGAAACAGAGAATGGGAAATGGGAATAGAGGACTGCTGGCAGAGCTGGGGGAAACAGCAACCAGGGGGAGGATCCTGCATGAATCCTGGAAAAACAGGCTGGAAGAACAAGAGGAATCTTGGTGGTACAGAGCATTTGACAATCACGACACTCCCAGAGCTCCTGGCACTCTGAAGGACACAACAGATCCATGACACCCTCGGGGTCAAAGAACTGCTCTAGGGGTGACCCATGAGCATCTCGTTCTTCTCTCCCTGGAGTTCTTTGCATTCAGGACATATTTTTACTCAGCTGAGAAGATCTGAATTGCAGCAAGGAGTATTTAGTGTTTGCACACAGTTTTACATCAACACCAAGAAATATTTTGCCCCTAATATTCTACTTTGGTGTATTTTAGTAAGAAATATTTTTAGATCAATGTCCCAGATGTTACATGTTGAGTATTTTCAGATCATAATCAGCCATCAGAAATTAATAATAATTTTAGCAGAAAGAAAATGAATAATATAATGTACCATCAGAAAAACCTTGGAAAATAAATCTGCAAGAACAATCTAGAACTATTTTTAGGATGTTGGCTTGTTTTGGATCCTCTGAAACCTGAAATGACAAAGCTCTGCTTTTAACAACATGAGATAGAAAATACTCCCCTCGTGTACTTTTTAAATCTCATAGAAAGAGACATCTTGTAACAATTCCACAGCGATGAAGTTGTCAGCAGTGTGATCAGGTAACCTGCCAAGGTTTCAAAACACTTTAGATATAAAAAGAAAACTGGCTTTGAAAAATACCAATCCTACTTTTAAAAATAAATTTTTTGAGCATATCTTAGAATCCCACCCGATTGTGCAACCACAAATTCAAATATTCTAAAATAAATCAAATTTACAGCTATTAAGTTGAACAGCAGTAAGACATCTATGAATGTACTGCTGTCATTTCTAAAGCATTTAATATATAGGAGGAACCATATTACTTTCCCCAGTCTCTCACCAAGCAATGTGTATTTTTTTTGCAGAGATAAGTTCAATATTCTGTCAAAAGGTGGAAGAGTTTTGGGTTTTTTTTGACAAAAACCAGAGATGTCCTTCTCAGAAATGTGGTGAGTTTGAACAGCCATCCAAACTTTGCGAGAAGACATCAATATAAACATCCCACGGACCAGGAGCCAACCCTAAATCCTCAATTCTCTGCTCACCAATGTTGCAAGTCTTTGCTTTTTTTTTTGCCAAGGTCGGGATTAAATCACGAGATGGGATTTCTTGTTTGGACTCAGATGTTTATTAGTTCTTACCTATGTCACAGCCTCACAAACCCTGAGGTCTACAGTACTTCAACAAACTAAAAATGGAGCCCCATCTCTCTCTCTACAAGGCCTTTTAAGGATAAACTGTCCAATTAAGAAATGACACCTAAATTATTTTTACTTCTAATCCAATAACCAACCACTCACGGCCCTCAATGGGGACTTTTTATCCAATTACACAAAACCACCCAAAGCCATGGAGAAGAAGGTGAAGAAGAAGGACCAGCCTCCTAAAACCTCCATCTTGCTTTATATATATTGCTACATTCTAAACCCTTAAACTCTGAGTTTCCCACCCTGTGATATCACACACTTCTATTCAAACTCCACCCCCACAATCCCAGTTCCATCATTCCATTTTGGAAGCTTCTCCAGGGCCTCAGGTCAATGCAGTGTTCTCCTGGGGGTCAGTGCCTGGCAGCACAGAAAGTCTGAAATTCTCAGTAAATCAGGGTTCCAGCACACCGAAGTCCAGCTTAACTCAGATAGCATTGGGCAACAAGTTTCAGAACCGATGAGAATTTCCCTTCCTGCTGGGTTTCCAAAGTAAAACCCCAGCCTGTTGAAAGCCAAGGGTTCTGCAGAGCACTCTGGGCTCTGCCCAGGTTTGGAAGGCAGGCAGGGGGAGGCACCCAGGTGCCTCTGTGCCCTGGGATCTGGATAAACCCCTGTGTGCCCTGGGATCTGGATAAACCCCTGTGTGCCCTGGGATCCAGATAAACTCCTGGGAGCAGCTCATCTGTGAGCAAACGGGATCCTGAACCGGCGCCAAGGCTGAGTAAGTACCACTGGCAAGTCGAGATGCCTCAGGGCACCTTGAGCTCACACACCCGATTTTTCCACTCTGTCAAAAAAGATATGAGAAGAGATTACATCATGGAACCTGCCACCTCCTTTTGTCTTTTGCTGAATCCCCGTCCTCCCCCCAGCCTGGCTTGTGCAATCCCCTCACGCACCTGGCACATTTCCCAGAGCTCACACCGAGTTTCATTAGAGAGGGAGAATGCTGATTTGGGGTGATCTGCTCTGTGTCTCCATAAAATATGTCCCTACCTCCTGATTCAAGTTGTAGAGGAAATCTGTGACCAGCAGAGCATGAATAAGATGAGGAGCTCTTACACATCTAATGTCTTCCTGCAGGTTAGAAGAGGCAGGAGGCAGAAAACATCTCCCTGGATGTGATGTCTGTGGCAGTGCCAGACTGGAGCCATGCTGACAACCAGCTTGCAACACAGAAGGCAACCTCTTAATAAACACTAAACCCTTCTAACCTGAAAGATTGCAGCCACTCTAATTACCAGAAATTAAATTGTTCAAGGGAGGCTCCAAAAAATATAAGTGGCTGTGGGGCCAGAGAACAATGATATTTTTGCGTTCCTTTTTCCTTCTGACAGGATCTAATCCACTGGGTGGTATTACAGCCCATGAGATTAGAGACAGAAATACATATACTTGCTAAAAATGGACCTCATTGAAAAGTGCTTGCAAGATTTTGACATAAATAAAAATTAGGTTTTTTTTTTTTCCTATGTCCTCTTGCAAGTGCCTGTGGCATGTGCATTACCCAGAGACATTGTTTTATAGAACATTTTTGAAAGGAATATTTTAGTTCTTCTATTTACACTTAAATTGGTTTAATCACAAATTCATAGATATTTTGAGATATTTATGAGCACACTCGTAAATTATGATCTGTAAAGCTTTTAACTTGTTTTTTCGCCCTCTTGGGCTCAAAAGAAATATTAGTTTGACAACATTGAAGGCAGCAAGGACAGTTGCATTAAAAATTACGTAGTAATAACATTAATACAGAAACCAGCCAATGTAGGACTGTCACTGCCACTACAGAATATAAAAGAAACCATGTAATTATGCCCAATCCAAAGGCAGTCCTGCTGCCCATGACAGTGGGAATTTCTTATGCCGGAGAAAGTGATAGATGCTGAATAGATAACACCAGTTGCCAACAAGTACACCCTTGGAACAAAATAAATAACAATAAAATCGATTATATCATGTCATATGCCTTTTGTTTCTGTGGGAATCAAGTTCTATTCCCCTCAGTAATTTTGTTTGCTGAAGGAATGGATTAGAGAATCACACCAGAGAGATCTTGTAATTCACAGCCTCAGCTCTTATGCCCTGAAAGTCCTTTTTCAGAGACTTTTCTCCCCTAACCAGGCAGAAAGTACATCCTTGCATATCCCCACATCACCACATTTCATATTCTTGCTGCTGTACTTCAGTAACTCCTCTGGTGACAGAGAAAGTTGTTCAGGTCTAGAAGGGTCTCTGTTGAGCTGGGGCAAACATATTTAGTTAAGTCCCCTTTTTTTGATGGTGTCATTTGGAAAACAGCCCAAACTGTTTGTCTGAACCTCGTTCATGCCCTCCAGCACACCAGATTTGGAGACAGCTGCCAGGCCAGCAAGATATCAGAGCTGCTGACACCCCTGAGTTCATGCAAAATGAGGGGGCACAAGGAAACTGTGAAAAACCCCATCTAGGACCTCATTAGGAGCTGAAGATCAGATTCTGAAACCTCCCCTCCTCTCTGCAGCAAACATTTCATAGGTTAAAAATCTAGCAATTTCTAAACTTAAATTTCTTCAAATTTGTCAAAGCCTCTTTATCATTCATTAGAACTGCCTCAAAATCACAAGACATTTGTCCAAATAATGAGAGTTTGGTTGCAATGCTTGGAGCTGGCTTTAAAATGCTGATGTCCTTTCCAAAAGGGAAGTGTGGGTGTGCAGAGCCATACATCCATAGCCCACAGCAGAATGTGATTTACAGTCTTTGAGAGGCATCATATAAATATTGTATAACATTACAGTCCTGTCACAGAATCCAGACTGGTTTAGGCAGGAAGGGACGTTAAAATTCATCTCATTCCACCCCCTGCTACGGCAGGGACACCTTTCACTATCCCAGGGTGCTCCAACCTGGCCTTGGACGGTTCCAGGGATTATTATATTAAAAATATTATCTCTATACTATAAATGTTGCACAATTTAATGTGAATTTTATGTAGATCACCACCAGAGATGTTCATACAAATTGATCCAAGAAAAACACCAACTCAGCTATAAAGGATTTGTGTTTTAAACTCCTACAAAGCTGAAAACTGAAAGGGTTTCTAATTTGTGTCTATTTCTGACTGTGGGCTGTACATTCTGTTCATGAGGACCAAAGGCTCCTGGCTGGGTCATCAGCTGCTTTAGGTAACTCCATCTATACCCATTGTTTAATTTTCCCTTGCTAAAAAACTGGGATCCATTCAATGTTCTAGGAGAGGTACCCTGAGATATTAAACTCCCTTTTTGTGACTTTTTTGATAGGGTTTTTTTTTAATTAAGTTCTCTATTTTTGTTACAACGGGCAGGGAAAGCAGGAAAAACCTGTGACATATCATTTGGCCTTTCACATCACTTAATAAAGGAACATGTTTGGTATGAAGATAGGATCTACCCACATAATATCCCTTTGTACAGTTTAAGATTGACACATTTCAGAGGCTACACTTTACCAGAGAAAAACCACATTTCATTGTTCACATTGTGCTGATATGATCTGCAATCCATGAGATGATGTGAAGGGAAGGCAGGGTCAGAAGGACTGTGTGACTTAAGCTGAGAAGAAAATAAAACCTTCAGTAAAAGTAAATAGATAAATCATTACTAAAGTGAAGTATGAAAAAACTGCAGAGGAAAGAAAATGCAATTAAAAAACTCAGTGGTTATCACTGTACAAGAATAATGCAAGAAATTCTCAGGAGATATAAAATTATACAAAACAGTGGTTTGAAGTTATTTTGAGAAGTTAATGCAAAATAAATTTGGTTGGGATTGTTTAAAATGTTTTCTACAAGATCCTATGGTCATATTCAGGTATTAGCAGATACTATTTGAATTTGCTTTGACATAAATACATTGAACAACAATACATGTAAATTTACAATATGGACATTAACAGTATAGAAAATTTAAAATGTTCAGATACAGACTGGGTTTCTAAGGAAAGATCAGTGCTACTCTCCTCCTGGTTTTTCCTTTTTATCTTTTTTTTTTTTCCCCCTCTAAAAAAACTAGTTTCTTAGAAGGGAAAATGAGATCAATCTAATCTATCTGGACTTCAGTAAAACACCTGATTAATGGCCACGCTGGAAATTACTCGTTAAAGCAGTGTAGATGAGGATCAGCACAAAAAATGAGGGTGGCCTGAGCCCTTCTGAAAGAGACAGAGGAGTGGACTGATGAGTTTAGGTTGGATTTCCCCACGGCAGCATGGATTTATTCCTTCGGCATTCTGATGCCTTACCCAGGAAATCTCTGCCCACCCACAGAATTCTTCCAGGTAAATACAAGGATGTGCAGAGCTGTTTAACCATGGAGTGCTCTCAAAGAATAAGAGCACATAAAGTGTGATCAGGATCGTATTCATCTTCCTCCCAAAATCACCCATGAATGAAAAAAGGTGGGTGTTGGCCTTTTTAGACATTGTGGCACATCACTCTGTGAGTAATGGCTGTGAATAAATATTGCACCCAGGGCATTTTAATCTCCCTTCCATCTGAAGTTCCTAACTATATCAGTACTAACAGATTTATATTCCCCACCCAGCCAGGCTCAGCAAATGACAAATCCTGGTGTTCAATTGCATTAAATGATAATTAGTCAGTCTACTTTGGATCTGATGGTTAATAGATCATGTCAAAGGCTTCCTTATGAAGAAGATTGAATTGGAATTTCATCTATAGCATTAACATAATGCATTACGATAATGGGTCCCAATCCCACACCTGAAGCTTCAAGGAGGTTTGGATATGGAAATCAACATAAATCCCAGATTTTGGCCTCAAGTGACTCACTGTGCAGTATGCCAAACCAGGATCTATGTCTTTTTCTCCCCCTGGACTTGGGATAAATTGAGATTTTACATTAATAGTGAATTAGATTATCTGAGTTGAGCATGACAAGGCAGGGCTTCCAAGATTTAACCGGGAAAAATGGGGTGAGGAGAGAATCCCAACAAAGAAAACTGAGGAGTGACTCAGGTGACTTCATACACATGAATTCCCAGCTCTCTAAGTGGGGTGGAGCTTCCTGCTTAGCTCCATTCTTCCATTCCAGAGGAGCAGCAGACTCCTGTAGTCCTCAGCCAAACTTCCCAGCCCAGACAGAGGTTCCAGACAAAGATGGAATCTGAACCCACACTTGAGCGTGTCTTCCTTCATTCACAGGCACAGGTTCTGCTGAGCTAGGAGCCTTTGTGGCAACAGGTCTTCTGGAAGCTTTGAGGGTGCCAGCAGATCAATTGCCACTTCATTTAGGGCATCCCACAGGGAGCTGAAGCTGGTGGATGGAGCCAGCTTTGGAGAGAGGCAGCAAAGCCAGCAATGCTGGAGTGAAAATCGCCTTCCCTTCCCTCCAGTCCCACATTCCCCTCACACGTCAGCCAAGAGCCTGCCTGATGTACAACAGCAACGTGTGCAGCATCCACAAAAGAGCAGCAGGCATCAGAGCATCCTGCTGGAATGTTTTCAGGGAGAGCTGACCCTCAGGGAGATTTTGCTGACCGTATCCATGTGCAGCGTGGCCATGATCAATCATCACTGCTGATAGCAATCACACTGAACACAACCCACAGTCATTAACATCATTAATGGATGGCTCTCCAGGGAAAGAGAATTTTGTGCTGCCCTTCAGCTTTCTGGGAGACAGTTCTTGGAAGAGACAGTCACACATTTGACTCCCCCTCTCCAGTCCTCTGTCACTTATTTCTCTTGAGCTGCACCTTTGTACATGGAATATCCACCAGGAATATTGCTGTGCTCCTGCCACATGGCTGGGGCTGGGCTGACCATCTTTCCTCCTACCAGACCTGGGTATCTCCAAATGGACCAAAATGTTCCCTTTGATTAAAAAGTAATTAATATCAACCCTTCCCTGGAAGTGTTCATGAGGTTGGATGGGACATGGAGCAACCTGGCCTAGTGGAAGGTGTCCTTGACTCAGCCACCTAAGTTTCCTGTCTCACACACCTTCAAAATATGCTAAAAAATCATTTTTACTTTTATTTTTACTAGTAGATAAAACATACTCAAAGAAAGTATTTTAAAAAATCATAATCAATAAATTCTAATGTGATTTTTATTCAAGTAAAGCAAGTGTAGAATATAATATAGCATTATAGCACAAGACACTTTTCTTCCAAATAGTATTCTAAAGTGACTTAAAGATTAGAATATTATAATCACCAAATTAAATAGCTTATAATGGAAGCGATGAAATATAATATTCAGAGGCTCAGACAAGTGAGAAAAGCTGCTTTCCAATGAGATTTTAAAAGATACAGCAAGTCACTGAGGCAGAGAGATTCAGAGAGGTTGTTCCAGATGGCAGGACCTCCAGAGGAACGGGGGTTTGCACCAAAGGCACTTTTGTGGGGCAGCAAAGTGAAGAAACGGTTGTCAAAGTTGTCGAGAGAGGAGACAAGTCAATAGAGGATGAAAAAATAGGGTAGAAATGACAACAATGGCCATTACAAGATTGACTGGAGCAGATTACAGGTACAAAAGGATTTGAGTTAAGAAGAAAGAATTATAGTGAAAACATAAACGTGAGACGTGAGAGGTAACATCATTGAAAGAATTGTACAGCCAAGAGAAAGAGGATTGGGAAAAGAGAATGATCCCTTTGTTTCAGTGTTTGAGCCCAAGGTGGAAGAGATCTGTTAACAGAATTGAAGATTCTCTCTAGAGAAATGGACCTGCAGGGTTTCCAAGTCACATTTCTTGAAGATTAAGGAGATTAAGGAGCTGTCAAAGTGATCTGCACCTTCCCCATCACTGGGTGATGAGCGTTCCCAGTCCTACAAACACCAGAATGATCAATGACACCAAACCAGCCAAATTTCTTATAACATGAAGAAATTTTGTCATTTCAGCGTTTTGTTCCAAACATTCCACACCATCCTCTGGGCTCTGTGGGAGTTGTGCCTGGAGTGTGCCAGCGTGACTGCTGCCACAGAAGAGAGGCCTTGGAAGGGCTCCCTGTGTGATGTTGTGATGTGTCTGAGTTCTGGAAACAGCCCCCAAGGAGGATCCACAGAAACCATCAGCCCTGGAAACATTTGCACTGTGCCTGAGAATTGCTCTGGAGATCCAGAGAGGATTACTCAGCAAGTTCCTTTGCAATCCCAATGCTCATGAGCTCAAACAGATCTCTCAAAGGTCTCCTTGGTGCTCAGGGGAATTGTCACTGCAGACACCTCTGACTGAGCATTGTCACCCAGGTGAATTTCTGGCACTCTTTATGTCCCACATAGCCACCATCATTTCATGGGATTAATCCTCCAAATTTATCCACAGTTTATCTAGTGGTTTTCTGAACGTTTATTTTCAGAACAATATCATTATTTAAGAGACTTGATGCCTTTAAAGAACATTAAAGAAAAATCCAGGCTGACATTTCTATCCAAAATATTTATACAGCAGGTATAGACTCTGTGAGAATGCTCCTCCACTGCACAGACAGTCTTTGTAAACTCAAAATACATTTTAAGAAATAAACAATAGGAATACTAAAAACTGAATTACAGAAAGAATGGGATGGATTTGCTCAGCTGGAGCTTTTAGCTCACAGAGAAAGAGCAGGATGAGTTCCTGCCGTGAACTTTGCATACAGAATTTTAAATAGTACATTTGAGGGGTCATGAGGAGCATTTACTGAGATCCAACCTGAACCTTGGTAAAAAATGAAGGGAAATTTACCTTCTTATTTCAACCAGATATTATTGTTATTGTTATTATTATTATTTTCACTCTTCTAAATTTGGGAATCAAAAGCTGTGGGTTCCTTACCATGCACAGTCTTTCCTCAGTAGGAATCTCCACAGATCAAGCAACTGCCACAGTCTGGGCTTAGTGAAGAAGGGAATTGATGTTTCATCAGCCTTGATCTGGTAAAAAGTTACAAAGAGGAGTAAAGAACCTCATACAAGCAGAGTTATTGATTTCGTTTGCTTTGTACTGAATCAATTTCAAGGCAATTTATTCACACAGAGTCCATCTTTTAAAACATTGGAAATAATCTTCATCATTGTTAAGGTGAAAAGTATTTCAGCATCAAAAAATGGCATCCCTTCAGAAATTAAATGTAAATAGAGAAGGTAAATCTGCTGTAATGTTGTAGTTCATGAATTTATCATTCTTTAGGAATACACAGCTCTGGGTGCATTATGAACTCAGATCTTCAGCAAAGAAAACCTCTAAAAATATTTTTTCAATGTTCCATCTGAAAACTTAATTATTATTAAATGATAAGCAAATAGATTTTCAAATTCAGGGGTTTATAGGGAGCATTATCAAATTAAATGGTAATTACTTCTATCAGCAAAGTGAAAAAAAGTGTTATTTTATTTGGAAGCTGAAATAGTTGAAGTACCTACTTTTTTGGAGCAAAATTTCCCTGCTTTAGAAATACAGCCTCCCTGCAGCTGAGCTAACCCTGCACACAAACTATCTCCAGCAGGATTCACCAGAAATAATTTCACAAACTCTCTACACTCCACAGCTCTCTAGTTCCTGGTGGGCTTAGGAGTGTTGGGGAAATTAAAAAAAAAAACAGGAATAACCGAATTTCCCAGCAGCCTCCTCATGTACATCCTAGCAAGAAATTCTGAATGCACAGCTGGGGAGACAAGGAATTCTCTTGCTTAAGAGAGCCCCAGACAGCCTGAAAAGAGAGATTAATGACATAGCTCAGTTAGAGCAGCACAAGTCAAAACTGCCTTAACTATTCTGTCTAAAGGTTGCATTGTAAGTGAATAAAACCTGGGAAACCTTCACATCTGTAAAGTTGGTTTGTTGCACGCCTTAGCCCTACACCAGCTCTGCCAGCACTTTCCTGATGGCTTTACACAACAAAAGAGAAACAAAGCCAGATAAAACCACAAAAAAAAAAAAACCACTAAAAAACACAAAACCAGTGTCCAAAGGGGCTCCCTGGAGCTGGAGAGGGAATTCCTACAAGGACATGGAGTGACAGGACACAGGGAATGGCCTCAACATGAAAGAGGGAATATTTGTATTAGACATGATATGAATATATGATATTTCCTACTGCCAGGGGGCAGGGTTAAGGGATATTGGGAAGGAATTCCTCCATGTGAGGATGGGGAGGCCCTGGAATAGAATTCCCCCAGCAGCTGTGGCTGCCCCTGGATCCCTGGCAGTGCCCAAGGCCAGGTTGGACAGTGGGGTTTGGAGCAGCCTTGGACAGTGGGAGGTGTCCCTGACATGGCAGGGGTGGGATGGGATGACCTTTAAGGTCCCTCCCAACCCAAACAATTCTGTCAATCTGTGATTATTTGTATTTTCCATAAGCAAGAGAAAAATGGATGAAATACACTGGGAAAAACACTGCTAAACAATGTAGAGATTAAGAAAAAGATTCCTCTGTATTTAACTGGAATGAGCTTACTGTAAATCAAAAGCTTAAAAGTTTTAAAGTTGTAATTGGATCAGCAGGGCTCTGACAGCTCTCTGGTTTTATGGCAGTGTGGATCTAAAAGGATGGCTTTTTCTCAAAAAGAGGCTCATGAGAGACAAGCAGTAAAAAAGATCCAGCCTGGGATATATTTTCAAAGGAATTTCAAATAGACTATCAATCTCTTAATGCTCCTTTTGTATTATGAGCAAACAGAGCTTCAGTTTAAACTTCAGAACGCGACCTACCCCACTTTGCCAAGTTTTCCTCAGTGCACCTAAAACCCCATTATTTGACAGATGACAAGGACTTACCTGATTGTCTGCAGTGTTTGATTTACACTCTGGACAAGCACAGTCCATTAAATTAGGGGAATGCAGCCAAAGGGAGTGAGGAGGTTTCCAGAGCCGCAGAGGAGGAAGTCAAAAATAAACAGTGAGGTTTTCACCTCTGCAGCCCAGGCACCCAGCTCGCTGTATCAAGACTGTTGTCTTGCAAAGATAATTATTATAGCTCAAAATAAAGTTAGAGGCATGTGGCAACCCCAGTTAGTAATTAAGATTCTGTGGAGAGCAGCATGCTGAAATTCATAGCAAATGCTTATAACCCTGTCCCTAAAATCCATTTATCTAAGTTCCACTGACTTTCATCAGGACTTAGATATCTAAGCCAGTGAGATGCTTTAGAATAGCAAATCCAGAAGGAGCTACAGATAAAACCCTGGGCATCTTCAATGCAGAAAGTTCTGCCTTTCCACTCCTGAAACACAAAAATGCCATAAAATGTCTCTCTGAATAACAGCACGAGCCCAAAGCTCTGCTGAGAGACCCTAAATAAAGGGTCAGGTCTTGGGGCATTACCTCGCCACAGCTTTGTGAAGCCTCCTCTTTCAGGGCTGGGGACATGTGTAGCCTTTATCATCAATAAAAATGGCAACAATAAGTTGGGTTTTTCTCCACCTGAGAGCTCCAGGTAAATCCCATCCCTTCCATCAGCATTCCAGGCACACAGAGGGCACGGGGAAGGGAAGGCCACCTGTCAAGAGGAAAGAGAACAAGTGCTGTTAGGGAGGATTTTACAAAGTGACAATAGCTGGAGCAACAGGGACAGTATATATTCTTAAAATACAAGCAGGAGAACAGCCTTGGTAAAAAAAAAAAATATATATATATATAGATATATATATATAGATATAGGTATATATATATTAAACCCTCACAGAGGAAATTACATTAGGGAGATCAAGGACCAAGTTGTATTTCCAATTTGTACAAAACCTATAGGGCAAATGCATTAAGTGTTTGACAGCCCAATAGAGCTTTGAACTTAGCTTGATCTCATCATTTATAGTATTATTTTATTACTAGTTCATAATTAAACTTTTAGCAAAAGCTATTCTGTATCACCAATACAGATCAAGGAAAATGTTTGGGTGTCAACCTTGTGTCCGCATTGCTGGATATAGGCTAAAAACTATAAATATTGAACAGCCATAAAATATGATACATCTTCCAATGGGAAAATATCATGGCTTGAAATATATATTATTAAAAGAGAAATAAAAGGCGGAGGTGGGACACGTGTATTCTAAATCCAGATTATCCAACCAGGAAAAAAAAATGCAGGAAATAATCTAGTGAGGTATGAAAACATCCATTAAATTATGTCTTTGCTCTGACCCTCAGAGCAAATTTTTGTGACCCTCTTGTGCCAAATTTTTGGCACAAGATATGGGTAAATGGCTGCCTAAGAGTCCCAGTGTGGTTTTGACATCAGCACTGCCCCACAAAATCATTAAACCCAATTCAAATTTCAGAGTTTTTAACACACTGCAATATTTCTCCAATAATAATGTTCTCTAATCAAAGCTCCTCCAAGAACATTCCAGTGCTCCACATAAAAATTACCAAATTTAGGAAAGATTACCCTCAGATCTGGAGTAAATTACAAAACCTTCCCTGAAAATAAGCCACTTTTCTCAAATGGAAGCCTTTCCAACAGGAGCAGTCATTTACATTCGTGGCATGAACCTGCAGCAATATGACAATCATTCCAAAGTTTACATTACAGATTCAGAACTGGAGATCAAATGCCTGCAGCATCCCTTCCACTGGTTCCAGGTTATCATCCCAGGTGCATTTGTGGAGAAAAATAGAGTCAACAACATCCTCAGAAAAGAAACCAGGTGTATGTTGTCATGTATTTATAATTGTGATAATTCTCATTCCTTCCAGGGCATTAAAAATAAACTTTCTAGATCTTTTTGTTGCTGTTGTTGAATAATTTTTGAATTACATTTTCTCTGTAGACTCTAGGCTTACTTAAAACCCTTTTTTTCCCCTTGAATGAGCACACTAGTTAAGATAAATTAAGATTGATCAATCAATAGATAAATACTATAGTCCCATGTTTGAAGAAATACACACCTTTTTGGCAAAACCCTACCAGGCACGTACAGGAAAAGGATCAAGGTGACACAGGCTGGTTTGTGCTCAAACAAGGATTATTATATTCATTTATTTTGTTATTGGAGCTCACACACTGCACCTATTGATCTAATCCATTACAAAATGGAAAAAATACCCAAATAAAGGAAATACCAACCTCTGTTAAATGGGTACAGCCATTATTGCTGAGATTGAGGTTTTTTTCTATCTTTATTCTGAGCTGCTTCACTCTTCCTTTCAATAAATATCTTGCTTTTTTTCCAGTCTCAAATATCAATGACCGCAACTGTTGGTAAAGGTTCATTTTATAATAATTCCTGATTCTTGAGTTAAAAAATATTAGAATCACGTGAAACATAACCCCTGCAGTAAGAATTTGAATAAAGGGGAATATTTCACAATAAACTCCACTGAATCCTTCAACTTGTGGACTTTTTTACTGAAGTACCACCACTTCTTTGTACAACAGGTCAAATCACTGGGGATGAAGCCTTTGTGCTTTCTTAATTAATTTCCTCATTTATCTTGATGATCTCCTAGATTTACTGAAGCAATCTACAAGAGTGTTATTTTAATAAAATTGCTGTCACCATTTCTCTGCCCGGAGTTTCTAACTGAGAATATTGAACAATCTACCAAGGATTTACAAGTTTAAAACAAATTGGCCACTGTTCCAGAATGCTGACACTCACCAACCAGATGCATTTCCTAATCCAAAATTTATCATGTTTGTGATAGTTACTGAATATTTTACCATATTTATCCTAGAAAACATGTTATATGTATTTTTAAATTTTATATTTATTAAGTATATGTATTCTTATGTATAATTTGCTTATAGTCATAGTCTGTAGAATTGACTTTAAATATCTCACTTTGTTTACTAATTATATAGCATTTTATAATCCCTTCACATTATGAACTTATTTAATTAAGTAGGTTTTTATGTTTTCTTTATTTCCCTGCAATGGAAGCTGTAGATCTTCCAGACTGACACAAATTTCTTCCCTTAGGGGAGAGCTGCCCCATTTTACCCCTGCTGAAGCTCTGGCCAGTGGATTCCAGCAGAGCTGTGCAATTCCAGTCCAGACAAACCCCTCATCCTGCAAAAATCTGTATTCTCAGAGGTGAAGAAGCTGATGAAGCTCTTAAAAAAAGTCTTGCACTTAATAATATCAAAAACTGGATTAATAAAATTAATACTTATCGGCACTTTACCAAATTACCAATCGTGCCCATCAGTGCTGCAAACCCTGGTGCAGCTTGGGCATTCCCTAGAGAGAGAACTTTAATATGATTTTAATGAGACTGTGGGACTAGAGTTGAAATACATTTTTGTTTCTCATTTAGACACCTTGCCTTTTAGCACTCCATCATTTTTCATTAAGCTTAAACTGCATTTTTAACCTCTATTCAAACCCACACTTAAAGGTGAGGTGGTTTCTTGAGAGCCCTCAAGCAAGAACAGCAAATCCCTCAAACTGCAGCCTCCTCCTGGCAAAAAAACCTGCCCAAAAAAGGGAGAATATCAACGAAATCTTGACATGAAAAAGCAATATTTCACTTCTTCCTTTTTTCTTTTTTTTCTTCTTTTTAAGGTAAGTTCCTTTTTTCTAGCAGTTATTTTTTGTCATTACGGTGAGCAATGCTGGGAAAGGCACGATCCCACAGAAAAAAAATTACTCCAGAAGTCCATAGATTTCAATCTGTCATGGATGAGTTAATCAGTGCAGAGCCCTAGAGGAAAGTCAGGTACTTTAGGCCTCCTTTAAAGCCTAAAGAGAAAATTGGTGTTGACCCTAGATCCTGCTGGGAATAACTGGGTAACTTGAATCAGTATCTCTATTTTCTGTGCCCTTCCTTGTGGTGAGCACAGGGAATCCAGCTGGAGCTGAGGATGGCTGGATCGGGCTCAGGACACGGAAAAGAAAAACAAATAAGGAAACACATTTACCATCATTCCTGAAGCACCTCTTCCTCCAGCAGGCAGGAGATGAGCAAAGTTCAAAATTCTCATTGACTGTTGTTTAATTAACACAAACTAATTTAATTAATCTGAACACGATGTTTATATTTATTGCTCTATTTTTAAAGGCAGAAGCTGCAAGCACTAAATTAAATAAATGCAAGTTTCTTTGTTCAGACTGACAATGGAGCATAACAAGTGAAAGGAACACGCTCTACATCCTAAGCAGCTGTGCCTTAATTTAAAAATAGAGGTAGAATGCCATCTACTTGTTATTTCCCTATATTGCTGGCTGAGGAAAGAAAAGTTCCCACCCTTGGATTCCTGCAGTCTTTAAGGCTGTGCTGTGGTTAATCACCAGTGTCCAGAATCCATGGAAAGCAGCAATCAAATTATTAGCATGCACCCGACATGTCCAATGCATCAATTACACAGCACAGCCCTGCTCCCCCTTCCCCCCT
>VYZP01005670.1:0-21161 GCA_013400635.1 Hypocryptadius cinnamomeus
ATAAGCTAACCAGATGCTTCTCTGGCCAAGAAGCTATGTAGTATCCAACAAGCTCAAATCCTGAACTATAGCCTTTGCACAAAACTCATGAAAAAAAGAAAATATATGGATTGTTGCCTTCACGTATGCATTAATTTTTCAGAATTTGTTGTCACAAGTATAGCATCATAAAATGGGAGAGGAAGGCAGAAAGAGCCATCTGTTCAATGCAGACTGAACTACCATCGAGGGAAGGCAGCCTGTTCAGATTACACAGCTAAACAGATTCTACTGCCTCTAGCTTCAGTGACAGAGTGCAACATCACACTTTGTGAATTATCTACCATGGTTTAACNACTTTGTGAATTATCTACCATGGTTTAACATGAGACAGCACAAGAATTCCCCAGTGCAGCAGAAAATCTTCATTGACATGTTGCGACGCCTTACGACAAAACCATTTATTACATTGTGGGGATGAGAGACCTTCTTCTCTCACACGCATAATTCTTCATTAGTATATGTCCCAAACAGCAAAGGAGGAAAAATACTATAAAATTAAGAGTATTTAAAAATCAGTATGTGAAAAGTTGCTAATCACTTCTCACCCGTGGAGAAACACCCTCCAGCACAGGTTGAGGGATTCATCAGTTCCAAACTCACACTTGCAGGGAGTGTTTCATCTCCATTTTGGTTTTACAACAGCATGTATCAAATGAAAACTCTTCTGTCCTGTGAATTTCCCTTTAATACAGGACATGTGTATATGGACTTGTCTTTTACCTATAGCAATAGTGTTTCACTGAGGGCCTCTAATGCAATTACAAGTCAAGCAAGCAGTGAACAGAAAAAATAGATATAGCAAAGGTGAAAAGCCATTTCAAATGCAATTTGAAACAAGACAGAGAGTCAACAAGAGACAAAGTAAGGTTGTTCCAGGTATTGGAGCTGCAGAAGAGAAGACACTTACCCAGCACAGATAGCTATACAGGTAGAGAAGAGACATGGGTGTTACAAGATGTGCCAAAGGAGAGTGCCAGAGATTGATCTTGCAGGATGCTACACAGAAGGGCTGTTAGCACAGAGGAGGTGAAAACAAAGAAAAGCAGTCTGACAGGAGAGGAAGGAACCAATTCTGGTTACGTGACTCCGACAGGTTGCTGCTGCAGCAGGTTTCACAGACACCAAGAAGTCTAAAGGTTATTAGGTCATTAAATGCATACAGAAGAGCTGTTTCTGTGCAGAAGAAAACCAGACTATCAGTCCCTCAGAACCTCTCAGAAAAAGGTGTTTCTGACTCCTAGTGACACAGAGCTCCATGATTCTGCCTGCAACTGCTACAGGCTTCAGGAACCAATTTTCTCTCAAGTAATATCAATGTTGCAGCTTATAACAAGGGTTCAGCGTTCTTGGAGGATTCATTAAGAAATGAATCAGCTTCACAATCTAGTTTTTATGGAGCTTGTATAGTCATTTTTGTAACCCCACTGACTATTAATTACAAAATATTTGTTATATCCTTTTGCTATATCCTGACTATGTCAGTCATCCAAAGACTGCTGTGTGGCAACACTGAACGTTACTTCCTTGTGTCCTTCTGAGGGAAAAATTGAGTACAGCAAGGTTTAGAAAAACAAGTTTAGCAGGTACTAATCACCAAGAACATAGCATACCTTCATAGCAAGAAAAAAACCCTGCCATCCTTCTCACCCAATCCCAGAATGCTCCCTGTGACTCCAGCTGCTTTGTATTTATTTTAGTCACTCCCATTCTTGACAAGTTAGCTATGCAATCATGGGTCCCTTTCCCACCTGCTCTCCCTTGCTCAGATTACAGCCCTTGTCCTCCACCTTTCTGCCAAGCTTTTGGTGATCTACTCATTATTCACTGCTTGGAACATATCAAAAATCCCACTGGGATAAGGGAAGTCCTTGAACTGCTGCCAGTGTATCATTATAAGGATGACATGCTGGCCTCAGTTTTAAACCAATGCACCCTGGTGTCATGTGGGGTTCTACAGCTGAAGTCAGCAAAGGCCTAAAATACAAGGGAATAGAGACAATGAAAAACAAAGAATTCAATTAGACTAAATACAAACGTCTATATTCTGGGAGGAAAGATATTATCATGGTTACAGCTCTGTGTTGAGATTTACCAGGGACTGATCCAGTGCTTTCCCCATCCTCATGTTACTGGTGAAGATCTGTGCAAGCCAATTGATCTTTCCATGTTTTATCCCTCAGTTCCCTGTAGGTAAATGGGGATCATAAAAACCATCTGTCCTACAAGGTTGGTGTCATGATAGATTAAGGAATGTTCAGGATGCATTTAGGTCCTGCACTTAAAATGGTACCTAGAACAAGAATAAGCAGACTTTTCAATATGATCTTTTCTTAGCAATGCTATGGAGTAAAGACACCTGAATGTTACTGTATTCTGCTGCTGCAAGACTTTAGGTAAACTGGTCCTGCAGCTGAATCCAAACAAGCAGACTTTTACAGCTGCTGAAACCAAAGAAGTGCAGTCAGAGCTGTGTGTGTGGGCAGTTTCACCACGAAATGTTGTCACAAGCTCCTTGAACCACCAGTGCACTCTGCTCTCCCTTGTGGGTCCCTGCCTGGAGCAGGCTCCTTCTCCTCCCCGGGCCAGACCCACCTCTTGGCAGCACTGCTTATTCACTCCCTTCATCCAGGTGGGTCCAAAAGCAGAAGAAGACTACAAATGGGAAATCATTCCAAGCAGAATAGCAAAACTTTTGTTCTGATTTGAACCATTCTGTGTGGCTGCTTAAGAACTTATTCTGTTCCTATTTTTTTGACCCAGAAAAATCAGTAAAAAACTATTTGGAAAAATGCATTCCCTTAGGAAGGCATTGTTTCTGAAAGCATTTCTTTGAAGGAAAATTAATTATCAGTCTCTCTCTCATATTGATACTTATATGTTTCAAAGAAAGAAACAAACAAAAAAAAAAATCCAGAAACATATACACTGTTTTTATCTGTGCTTGTTTCACAGAAATAATGTTTTCAAACTGAAAGGAATGAAGGGGTGTGGGAAATATTGAAAAGTCATGAATCAATTTCAATCAATTTTAATTCCAGTATAAGAGGAAGTAATGCCACTTGTCGAAAACAAAGCAATCATTTCTGACAGCTAAATTTGCAAGAGATTTATTGCTGTCTGGAGAGAGGTAAAGCTGAATGCTTCCCTGCTTCTACCTCCTCATTAATTGACTTCCAGCACTGTTTGATATATTCTAGTGAAGTTTCTTTGCATCCTGTGACTCCTACTTTTCTTCCCTTAAATCACACTCCCACACAAAGAGAATTACTTTTTTTCCTAGAGTTTTAACTTGAAACTTGGATTTTGTATGCAGTTGTTTTATAAAAATATTTTTATTAATGAAAGATATCTTGATTTAAAACAGATGTTAGAAACATTTGGAATGATAGTTAGATTAGAATAAAATTAAAAATAAGATAAGACTGGAAAGAGCATCAAATCCCTCTTTTGTGTCATTTTACTGTGTTTTTTTACAAGCTGACTTTTCTGATACTTTGTGGTTGAAATAAGCCAAAATTCTCTGGCAATGCTTATTCTTCATTTAGCACCCAATAATAATTTTGACTGGTTGTTGCCTAAACATTTTACTAACTGATTTCCCCCTGAAATCTATGAATGTTATGTTTTGCTTTTG
Organism: Hypocryptadius cinnamomeus; assembly: GCA_013400635.1. Lineage (NCBI taxonomy): Eukaryota > Metazoa > Chordata > Aves > Passeriformes > Zosteropidae > Hypocryptadius > Hypocryptadius cinnamomeus. The sequence goes on from VYZP01005670.1 coordinate 3,677, forward strand.
TACTACAAAGAAAGGCAGGAGCCTTCTCCTTTGGAGGAGCACCACAAGGATTCAGCCCTCCCTGAAGGTTTGCAAGGAAAATGCCCCAGTGGATGTTTTCCCTGGAAGGGGAGACCCACAATGAGGAGGTTTGCCCAAGTTTGCCCAATCTTCAGGTTGTTAAGAGCTTTTGTCCTTTAATTCATTTACAAACTGATTCTTCCAAATACAGTGAGCTCAGGTAAATCACGAAGCAAACATCCGGATGACAAACAGCACTGAACATTGGCTTCATTATCAAACCTGTTTAACTGAGTTCTTCCACTGCTGATTTCAGGTTTTTGAACTGAAGAGGAAAAATTCACTGCTCAGCAGAGCTGCTACACTCAAAACCATGTCTGTACCTAAAGGGTGCTTTTTTCTAGACTGTGCTGTTGCTTTTGGCAGCAGCAGGGCCTGAGAGACACGTGTTTGCTTGACTGTACTGGAATTGTTATCAGCAGTGATCATATTTTTTAACTTTTATATGCAATTCTGCACATAGATGTTTGAAAATTAAAATGTATTCATCTTTTCTTTTTATCCAAAACCTATCTTTTCATAGGACAGTTTGAAGCAAGTCACATTCTCCACTAAAAATTCAATGTTAAAAGTAAGAGGTTAACAATGTTTAATTTCAATCCAACAGGTGAACAAGGGTCCAGTATCAAACTTTCATTCCACACACCAGGACTGCTACAAACACAGATCAGAAGCCCTGGACTCAGATGAGCATTGGAAAATCTCTAAGATAATAGCAGTGGAAGACCCTGGAAGTTTTGAATTTGGCAGGAGATGTTAAAAAAAAAAAAAGGGGGAGGGGGAAAAAGGAGAGAAAGAGAGAAGACAAAAAGCCCCCTACAACAAAACAAACAAAAAACACACTGCAGTGTGTACTCCACTTAAAATACACAGTAGCAGTAGAGGATTTAACTTGGCAATTTAAAAATTTGAAGCTAAATTCATTTACTATTCTTGAACAGATTATATCTCTGCCTTTTCTAGGAGATGTGTTTTACACTCTTATTCATACACACGAAGGAAGAAGCTTGATTGGTGCTTCTACGCCCATTACTTGTGTAATTCCCGCAGCACAGTGAAGGCAGCTGTAAGGGCTCCTTGCATCATTAAAGACCCATGGGACTGGGCCCATCTTTTGTTACGGATGTTGAGATTGAGATCATTGTAACGAGTAACTTTCACAACTTTCAAAATACTGAGAAACAAGTATTTCATCTTAGATTTCACCCCTGAAGTCTGTCATTACCAGTTAACTAACTGTTCCCTCCAAAGAGAGCCCACAAAGCAAAAGTATATTTTCAGACATTCAAGAGGCTGTCAATGTGACACCCAGTCTTCCAGGCAAATTCATTAGGCCAGAATTAAATACTTACTGTGGAGGAAAATATAGGAAGAGAAACTTCAGCCTTTGTCACCCATACTTTTGTTAACCTAGACTTTGCCAGATTTGCCGCATGTCACAACCGGTGCTTGCCGGGGCCATTGAGGCAACAGGAATGCATTTGCTTTGTGAAGTAGTTTCCGCTTGCATGTGACAAAGCAGCTAGCTGGCTAGTCAGCCCCAGTCAGTGTCTATTTATGGCAAAATGTCAAAAAAGAATGTCCTGCATTTGTGGCTCAACAATAATGAACATGGCTAAATCTGAAAATGAACAAAGGGAAGTGAACAGCTTTTTAAATCCTGAAGAACATTCGATTCTTGGTGTCCTTTTTGTCCCGATTGTTTGGGCTGAAGGCTATGAAAGGACCACCTGTTGGGCTGCCATTTTGGGATTGTGCTAAATGCAGGGATTGCATGAAAGAACACTTTCCAAAATAACCTGGTATTATTATTCACTTATTTTATAGTAAATCTGCATTCAGAATCTGCAGGAAAGTATAAGGCTTTTTTTCCTAAGTGAAATTTAAAGCTGTAAGTTCTCTATAAACACACTTACTGTGGATGCATGATTTTATAGTGACAATCATGATTTTTTTAAAGGAGCTCAATTAAGCCTTTGATACAGCAGTAAGTTTCTCTGTAATAGAAAACCAACCTTGTAAAGTAATAAGATGAAGGAGTGATTAAGTTATGAAGGACTGAGTATCTCTGAGGATTAATTTAGCAAGAACCACTTGCACAAAATGTAACTTAGGTATGTATTTTGCTCCTGGCACAAACTTGAAATTTTTAGTGAAGGCAATTATTTTTTAATATCCATGAGAATGTTCTTGGATGTAATTTGCTTTTGCTCAGAGTTTGCACTGAATTATGGTAGGATTTTACCGAATTTTGAGAAAGCTAACCATAAACCAGTATAAACATTTTATTTAAAAACATGAAGGTAGTATTCTGTTTTCTATGGACTTTTTTTGTGCGCGGTCAAATGATAATGATTTGTTACATAGTAAAATCAAGAGAAATGTTGCCTAAATTAAAAAAAAAGAAAGAATAATTTGTGTCCTATAAACATCAAATCATCCAGCTGTAAGTTTTGGAGTTGAAATAGTCACAAATAGAAACTTCCACCTGATTCCTACAAACACACCCATTAACGTATTAACAAAGCAAACCTTTCTATGGCTCTTGAATAATCTCTATTTAGAGCCAATGTTAATAACACATAGAACAGAAAGGAACAAACGTGTTTTCCAAAATGTTTTCTTTTTACACCCATGGTGAATTCTGAAGATTTTGACAGAGAGTGCCATTTATTATCTTATTTTTCTTAAATATAGATGCCTATGTAAATTTACTGACATGTGTATAGTATTTGCCAGGATGAGCAATGAGCCTTCTCTGTGTGTATCTGAACTTACATTATGTTCTCATGCTGCACAACACACATTTTGAAAAACTTTATATGAATTTTATCTGACTTCATGATTGGAGCTGGTTTACACAATTAATTGGAGGGATAGCAGAGAGGGTTTTCCACATGAGTAGCTGGATGTATTTCCAGCTGCTTTCACCAGTATCAAGCACAAAAGTTATAACTAAAACTCAGGCAGTAGATCTCTTGGGTTTTGTTTATTCTTCATCTTCCAAAAGTTAAAGGCAGTTGTATGGCTGAAAACAAGCCATAAATATATTAGTGTAGGTAAAATAGACCTTGTTTCCCAGAAACCTCCTGTATATCTCAAAGTAGCAGAAACTGAGCTTAATGTACCACTATATTTGCAAATAAACCAGGATTTCAAATATACTACAATCAGTTAAAGTGACTCTTAGAAAATAATTATTTTGTTGGCCAAACAAAACTGCTAGTCAAGCAGATTTTTACATGTGGATTGAACTATATTTCCTCCATTGAAGAAGAATGAGATTTTATGTGGCTATCAGTTCAGAGGGGGAAAAGGTGAGGTGGAACAGTGTACAATGCACGAGTACAAATTAGTGTCTGGGTTTATTGTTTACCGTGCCGTAAAAGGTATGTATTACACACAGCTATTCTATTAGAGAATTATGGACACTGAAGATAGCAAGCAAAAATTACTTATGTCTGAATAAAAATATGTATCTTTGGGAGAGAGACAATATGTTTGGAACCCTGAGGGTTAATGAGAGGTACACTGGTGAGGCAGGGAGAGGAGATAAGGGAAAAAACAGAAGCTGAATAGATGAAAGAAGTGATTCAGTGGGAAGCATTGTTGATAACAGCTAGGTGTCAGAAGCAAACTAGAAAAATGGGAAATGCTTTAACATTGGCAGGAAAATAATATTAAAAAAAAACTTATACCACATAGTAAAAAGAAAAAGAAAATAAGAAATAATAAAAGGCTTTCAGGCTTTCTTTGGTATGCATCAATGAAAAATAGTGCAAGCAAGCAAGAAAGAAAGCATTGAAATGGAACCTCTCCGAAGGTATCTTGGGGAGAGGGGCTCATTGTCCCATTCTTTTCACATCAAGAATTTAATTTTACATTCTCTTTGTCTGTCTTGAGATATACTTGCTGTTATTCTACACTGGTTACTTTTTTTTCCTTTTCATCCACTTAGGTAGCCTACAGTGGCAGAGAGAGAGCCAGAATGGGAGAAATCTAGCCCCGAATTAAATCATCTGGCTGTCCCCTGCAATGTGATTCTTGAATAAAGTTCGAACGGCACTCAAATGCAGAGTGGCATCCTCTTTCCTGAATACTAGAGGGAACTAGCTCTTTAATTTCCCTCATTTTCTGTTCCCATTTTAACATCTGTCTTTACAGAGCAATTACATGTCTGTAGCATCCAGATTTCATTATGCTCCTGCTACACAGGATGCAGATATACCTTACAGAACTTGATTACCTATACTTCACTTTAAGCAACTTCTACAAAAAGGTACCGACTTATAGTGTCCCTCTGAAAAGACCTACAGTAAAATGTTATTAGCAGAACATAAAAAAACCCCCAAAAGCTATTTGCTTTTTAGCACCAGGGACATTCCGGTTCTTATGTACGTAAACTGTTTACACCCATCCCCCATGAATTCCTAAGACAGTTTCTCTTATATTAAGCTTCCTTTTGGTGCCCATAGCAACACCATCTAGTACTGAAATGTTCCTGCAGGGTTTGCAGGAGTCCTTTCAAAACAAGATGCTGATTCTGCAGTTATTGCACACCCAGCTACTTGTATCAGATTCGTAGGCTGAATACTCAATAGCACATGGAAGGCAATTCTTGTGGCCACTGACTGTCCTCATCATCATTAGGGACAAAATATGTTATGTATGTTTTGGTTTGTTTGGATTTTCTTCCTAAAACCAACTTGAGGTTTTTTTGAGTTTTGCATTTTGAGTCTACTTAACTGTTTGAAGAAATGGAAGAAGAGGGCGGGCTTTGCAATTTGAGATGATTCTGCTATTTTATTTTCGTTTATCTGTCTCCAAACACACTGACATGCAAATTGATCTCTGCCCTCTTGTATGTAGCTTGGGAGCCACTTTCTGATCTTAGGATAACGGTGTGAAGGCAGAAAAGGAACACTTGGTTAAGAACGAAACTGGGAGAAGTTCATGGGAAGTCCCAATGGCTGGCTCCTGCAGCTCAGGAACTTTTACCAGAGCTAGTGTACTGGGAGCCCAGGTCCCCTGGGACATGTGGTAGGGGTCAGAGGCACCTACAGTGAGCTGGAACTCGGCAGAAGCCACAGATGTACATGGTGGGGCAAAAGGGAAGGGCACGTGTCACTGCCCCACCTACCTGTGTGCACTGGGATTGAGGAGGCTCTAAAACAGCTGTGTGAGCCTGTCTGCCTCCCTGCCTTGTGCCTGCATGCTGGACATGTCAGCAGATTTCCACTGCAGGGCAGAAGGCTGAGGTATCCCAAGGTGTGTTCAGAGCCTCATAGCCCCCTGTTCCAGATCACCAGGCTGAAAATAAATTATGCTGCTTTCAACCACCAGAGTCATGCCCATTGTCAGTGCCAGTCACCTATATGATTTTGGCTAAAAAAATGGAAAGGATCAGGGTACTGACAATACTTTGTTTGTCGTTTTGAAAACTGTATTTCATTTAAATTCTGTGTTGTGCCATGCTGCGTGCTAGAAAATGTACCCTAGGATATTTTTAAAGCTATGAAAGTTCAGTAAATGGAGACTTCTCTGCAGGACTCAGCTATTAAATCTTTGCTGGAAAGTGGGAGCCACGTCCATTAAAAAATTCATATTCTGGTAAGACTAATCACATCTTTGTACTGCTAAAGTATGCTTGAATTCAGATGTTAATCGCATAAATATTTGCCAGTTATACATTGTGTAGAACAAACGCCACAGTTTGGCAGAGCTAAATAACCCCTTATCTCTGAAGTTATCTTGAGAACATGGAAATATTTGGGACATGTGTTCAGGGTGAGGTGGAACACTTGCCACAGTGAGGCAAAACCAATCCCTTCCCTTGCCATCATTTAGCAAGAGAAAAGTTCACCTGGAGTGCAGCTGCAGGGCCCTGTGCTGCGCACGGCAGTGCAGGCTGAGCTCTGCTCCCTGCCCTGAGCACAGGGCCCTGCCTGGGGACCATGCCAGCAGCACCCTGAGAAGGGCATGGATGCTGCTGGTGGATATAATACGGAAATAACATTTGGCCTTTGTACAGAAAGTGGGCAAGGGGTGGTAAAGCCCCTCAGCCCTGCTGGCGCTCGGAGAGATGCCTTGCCTGTGGTTGCAAGGAATCAGATTCAGGTGTGCAGAAGGCTTGTGCTAGGAATGGAATAACAAGGCCTGGTAAAAGGGAAAGCTTGAAACTCCTTTGGAGGAGATGGGCCACAAATCACCCTCTTCTGGGCTGGCTTTAGCAGTCACTCCAGAGCAGGAGTCAAGCTGGACAAACAGTGTCTGGAGGTGCAGCATGCCTGCATTTCTTCCTCTTCACACATACTGTGAAAAGGTGTGATTCTGAATAATTAAGAATTTGATTCCAAGTTTAATTTTGAATTTACTGTTCATTAAAAAAAATAATAGTTTTTTTATGGCTCAAATACCCTTTTCAACTCACAAGGAGATGTGAATGACTCCTAACATTACTATTGGGCAATCTTATTTTTATCTGATGTCATTCTTCCTACCCAGCATTAAATTCCCCATTACTGATAATTAACTCCTAGTACGGTCATTACAATATTGCCTTGAGCAAAATCAAGATCTCAGGAAATTTCCTTTGTTTCAAGGCTGGCAATCTGGTAAGCATATCTAGCCCACTGGACAGTTTCTTCCACCCTTCTGGGAATACAGCTCGTGCAGAGGAAAACAAAATTGGGGGTAGTATCATCTGTGTTGCAGGAACAGAGGATTACAGTGGGGAGGAAAGGATGAATTTGCAGTCTGGTGTGGATCTGCCAGGATTTATTTGGTAAATTGATCAAGAAGTGCTACATTAACATTTCTGTACTGGACAGGGTCAGAGCACAGGGCTGGAGTTAGAGGTAGCATCCAAATGTACCAAATTGCTTGATCCCAGCTGGCAAACAGGACTAGAGGGGGTTTGAAAAAAAAGAGATAAAAAATCTGGACCAGTACATTTGTTTATTAACACAAGGGCTGGAAATATAATTTTTACAATTGGTTTATACTGAGTCTTAGGTTATTATCCTGGGTGGGGTTTTGCATTTGTTTATTTGGTTTTCTGTACTCATCCTTCTATCCTTTTTTTAGGGAATGTTTCTTTTATGCAAAGCAGTCCTGATGCTTCACTAACCTTGAGAAAAAGACATTTTTGTTGTCATGGGTTTTAAGTAGAAGCTGCAATCTGAAAACATTTTCTTCCACTTTGTAAGAAAATTTCTCTTGTGAAGATGTATTAATCCTGTAATGTTAACAAAATATCCAGTTCACACCAGGCTGCATCTTCCTTGTATTTGTTTGCTATTTAGATTTCAGAAAGATCCAAGATGTGGGGTCCAATTCATAATTTCATTAATTCTGGTTTATGCTTGCATAAATCTGTTGCTTTTGAGTTATTTTAAATTTTTGGGGGTTAATTTAAATTAGTAAAAAAAACTTCTCAAGACATATGCTGCCTCTTTCTGAATGTCTAGAAAGTTCCTGGAAAAACTCACAATGAAATTTTTCTCAAGACAGTTTCTGATGATAAGAATAAATCCCAAGCAATGCTGCCTGTGTGCATGTGATGAAATGCACATTTTATTAAAAAAAAAAAAAAGAAATTAAGAGAATAAAAATTACTAAGTGCAAGAATTCCTGTGTAACTCATGGCTGTCAGGTTGCTCCCCCTGCTAAATCTTGCCCCAGTTCTTAATCCAGACTTGTAGTCTGTGTTTCTTGCAAGGGAGATCCTAGCCTCCCTTCCAAAAAACTGTTTTGCTACATGTAGCTGCAAATGAGAGGAAATCTGGGCTTGTGCCCAGCTATCGTTAGCTTTAAAAAATTCTCTCTTCTGATAGTCAGAATCAATATTTACCAAGTCAAGAAATGCCACTCCTCATCTGAACACCCTGAACGCTTGTACCCAGTCACAACCCATCCCTTTGTTATCATTTTGCTCTGCTGAACGAACACAGGTTCTTTTCCTGGAATTATGAAAAATCACAATTGTTGATAGAAGAAGTTATTTTTTAACAACTAAAGCAGTAATCAGATATCTGATACAAAAGTTTGGAGAATGAAGCATAGTTAATTTAAGAGAAATTATTAATTTCACCCCCTGAAACGATAGAAACTGTGCAGATTAGTTGCTTTTAATCCCATTTAACTACAGCTGCCCATTTCATTCTTCTAATCTTTCCTCACAAAAACATCCTTCCAACTTCTCAGTCATGTTTTCTATCCTCCTTGGAATTTCTCTCTATTTGTCTACATATTTTGAGCATAAAGAGAGGCCCACGGAGAATGCAGGATTCTAGGAGGGATTCTGTCACCATTGTGCTAAATCCGTAATTAAAAAGGGTTAAAGTTAATATATTTAAGCTACAACAGCGAAACCACTTGATCACACATGACAACAGAAGTATTTATAATTACAATGATTGTCTTACCTCTCAAATGGTCAGACTTAGAGTGTTTAATCTGTATAGATTTGTTTTCTATAATGAAGATTTTAAGGACATTTCCAACACAGTGCAATTTTCACTTGAATTGTGGAAAGTGAACTATTTTTAAAGGGTTTAAAAAAATCTTGATTTTGGTCTGCAAATAACAACCTCCTTCCTATCCACCTTCACTTTAACACTGCTCTTTCTATCTCAGTGTGGCAGGACCCCTACGTTACAGCAGCACCCTCCGTATGCAGCCACAGAGCAGGCAGGATGATGCACAGTAGGAACCACAGCTGCAAACAACATTCCCAAAACATTTTTCTGCACTTTTACTGAGAGATGCTTAAATAACACAGTTGTGATGAGGAAAACCCACATGTTCAATCCATCAAGCATTAACTGAATGCAAACAGAATTTGCTTGTGTAAATTTTATTATTTAAACGCTCTCTAAACTGTGTTGAAAAAAGCCCAGCTGTGTACAGGAACCCCAAAGCTATTGACTGCCAGGGTGTAGTATTACACTCTGAGACACCAGAGATTACAGTTATACAACCATAATGTCCTTGGTTTATTACTTTTCTGACCTATAACTGAAACTGAGAATGATTTTAAATTCAAGAGCAACATTCGTGTCACTGCCTTGGAACCCCTCTGATGCATTGGGACCCCAGCAGGGTAATAAGGTTCCCACCTTACAAAAAGTCTCTGATCTAAAAGGCTTCCCCCAGGTGAAATTTCTCAGTACTTTGCATTGTCAGACTCACAGGCATAGGGTTCAGGAAGTTTGGGGGTTGGGGATTTTTTTTGTTTTGTTTTTTTGGGCTTCTTTGGGGGGATGGGCTTGTGAGGTTTTTTGGTGGGGTTTTTGTCAGGGTTTTTGTTTTGTTGGTTTTTTTTTGTTTTGTTTAGTTTTTTGTTTGAGGGGTTTTTTGGGGGTTGGTTGCTTTTGGGGTTTTTTGTTTGTTTGTTTGTTTGTTTGTTTGGGGGGGGTGCTTTTTTGTTGTTGTTGGCTGTTTTGAGGTTCTTTTCCCAACTAGTGATACTATGGAATTAATCCAAACCAGCTAACTTGTGAAAATAAACTGTGTTCTCTCCAAAGACTAATTTAGTGGTACAAAGCACATATGCATGTGTACCTTACCCCACCCAGACACACCTGCACAATTACACACACACACATACATTTACATGAGTAGATTAACTGCATCTAAAAATTAATTACTTATCTGTATGCACACGTGTTATTAAGATTTATAAAGACTATGCATAGATTTAGCTACAGGTTCTCCTCAGTTGTCTAAAAATTTGGATCACAGTATGGTCCTGATGCTTTTCATCCCTCTGCTCTTTACCCACACACCACCAGCATGTGATGTTCATTTGTATACAGTACAGACAGGTGTCAGGGGAAGATGTATACAATCTATGTATCTGTATATGACCATCATGCATTATTTATAAAACGAGTTTATTGCATATACAAACAATAATTATTCTAAACATGCAATTATATATCCATATTTGTATGTCTATATAGATTTTTTTGTCCTTAATGGAAAACTTGAACTGCAAGCAGCCATGTCAGAACTCAGATGGTTAACATTCACTTCTTGCTGTTTTATTGCATATTACTGTGCGCTCCTGAGCAGCAGGAGCAGATTCAGGCAATTACAATCAAGTCAGGGCACACGCCGTGGCTGAGCAACACGATCATGATGAGGATACTGATGAGGCACTTATCGAAAACCCCACATCATCCACACTCATCAGCCACAACATGTCACCCCAAATGAGGCATCAGCTGCCTTCAAATGGCTCATTGCACACTGTTTACAGCTTTCTTTGGACCCACTTTTGATTTTGCGGTCAGGACTTAGTTCAAACAGCAGCTGACTGGCACTGGCAAACCTCGGGATTCAGCCGAGCTCACTTCCCAGGAGTCGGGAGTGTTTTGACACGGGGCCTGACCAACGGAGAGGAAAGGTCCCAGTTCAGCCCCCCCAAACATCAGTCTGAGAGTGGGAGGATGGGTTATTTCAGAAGAGTTTGAAATCAGAAGAGGAGGGGCAGCACAAGAGAGGGGAAAAGCAAGCAAACAAACAAACAGCCCAGCAGCACTTTCTAGTATTTTTTATTTTGTGCCTCCACCTTAACAAGCAGACAGCAAAGAGAAATCTGGCAGAAACACTTTGGACCAGAGCCCTGTCATTCCTGGGACCCCTTGAGTCACTTTGATGGTGTGAAAGGGTCTTTAAAGTGGGGGCACAAGTCACGGGTTCTCTATGCACAACTGTGTGCGACTTGCTCTAAGCTGGTCAGAAAACTTTTCCTGAGCTGCAAACTCCCCATTACTTACTTGGATTCAGGGAGACCTTTCTTTCTTATTTAGTTATTTCTCCATAAAGCAAGCAAACAAGAAAGAATAAGCAAGGAAGCATGAGAACATGTGAATGGTTCCTTGGGATCAGCCCCCTGCTTGAGTGAGGGTCAGGGATGAGCCAAAAAGGAACAACTCCAATCCAGAAATACAGACAGAGACTCCCTCCAGCCAGCTGATGGGCACTCAAAAGAGGGATTTAGAGATTTACTGGAATAGCAAAGATCATGTCCAGACCCTTGCCTAAACCAAGTGGAGTGAGAACTCTGATTGGTTACTGACACAGAGCATCACCCTGGGCTGAACTGGAGCAGAGATGTTTTTTTCTGCCACCACTGCATGGAAACAGGCATTTCTGCAGCACGGATTAGAACTAATTTGTTTTGACAAATAGAGATTTTTCTGCTGAGAAAGTGCTGTGTCATGGAGTCCCTGACACTCTGCCAAATAGAGGTGAAACGACCTCAGGGTGAATAGAAATCCAGTCCTTGAACTTAAGATGTTAGCTGATGAAAACATGTACTAATCAATTATTGTCAGTTCATATCTGTTTATATGAGACACTGGAAAAAAATGCAGCTATTTTACCTCATCCCTCTTTCTTTTATATCTCGCAGTAGCTCATGAAATTATTTTATTCATTAAAGATCAAAATCCCCAGACAATTGGCCTCTATACCAATTAAAAATCTTATTTTACAAATAGACAAGCTTATGAACTGAAATCTGATTCACCTGATCTTCCAGGGCCATCTTAGGGCTGTAAAGCAAATAAACTCTCTTCTGAGTTTTCAATTGAGGTGTAGAATTTTATATATACATATATGTAGTTACCTTTACGGTTACAGTACAGATTCCCTCAATAGTTCTCAAATTCTACAAGGCAGTACATTCCCCCTGGATATCAAATTGTAGCAGTATATTGCATCGTGAAAACATTTGAAGCAAAAACAGAGGATCCATGAAGGTTTTCCTACATTTATACATATATTTGAGGGCTTTTTTTGTTTGCTGCTTTCATTTCTACCCTATGCTGCCCAATGCTTTTTCTCTTAGGGACAGATTCTTTCTGCTGCTTACAGAGATTTTATTTACTGCTAAACAGAGGAAAACTATTTTCTAAAATGGCAAAATAGATGGTTCTAGGAGGGACAGAAAATAATCTGTACCATCTGTTTATCAGTCTTATTTACTTAGACAATTTTTTTTTTCCCCAGGGTTAGCAAACGTCCTACACAAGTCCTAAACCCACTAATACCCTCAGAATAGCTTTAACTTATTGTTAGGACTCCTATCATGCTATCTTCTCTGTGGTGCTCAGCAATATGAGCAGGAGGAGGAGGAGGTAAGTGTGCATGCGTTAGGATGTCACAGCATAAAAGCCCTGAAAACTGCTTGACCGAAATAAAATTGAGCTGCTCGGCACAGCGCTGCAAAGACACGAAACTCTGTGTGAATGATGCTAGATAAGAACTGAAGCACCGGTGGTAAAGCATCCTAATTACAAACCTGCGGTGCAGGCGGAATAATGGACAGAGTGACAGCTCTTGTAGCTGTGTAAAAAGGAGTGGAAGTTTGCATTTTGGTGGCTGTATCTTGAATTGAAAGAGGGGGGAAGGTGAAAGAGAGAGAGTAAGAGACTCTCTCTGTGTGTGTGTGTGTGTGTGTGTGTGTGTGTGTGTAAAGAACTGTTTTTGGGTCATCATCTTACGCTCTTTGTGATGCACATTCTAATTTAGGCAAAAGGGATGCATCTTTCAAATGCAGATCATGTTTGCATTAGAAGAGCAATGAGAACACTTGTCACTTTCAGAACATTTATGTGCTAGAAGTACTGTTAGCAGAAGAGCAGTTTAGATAAATTCAAGACTTTTTTTTGCTGATCACAAACATTAAGCTTCACACCTGAAACCCTCAACCCCCTGCTGTGCTCTAATCCTAGCACCATTCACCCTTAGAGACTCAAAGTGCTGTGCCACTGCTCTCAAACATTTGATTGCCCTTACTTTGAATGCCACCACCTGCAAAAATGCCTTTTTATTCCCTTTGAGCCTCTTGAGAAGGAAGTAAAAATGATAATTCATGACAAACATTAATTAATTGTTTACAAGATGATCTTTTCTTTTTCTAACTTCTGTTCAGCAGACATGTTGAGCTGCAAGACTCCACGCTTGATGCCAGAGCTTGTCAAGAGGTCTGCATTGTTGTTTATCACTCAGGCATAGGATAGACTGCAGGTCATTGTTTCTGCAGTTCAAGTAGGACTGTCTAGCTCTTGTTTGAAGAATGGAAGTGCCATGCATGAGTTACCCAGTATAAAAGAACTACCGGTTCTAAGGAGGAACGGGGATTTAGCTTCTACTGCAGAGTAAATAAACATTTTTCACCATCTCTCGCTCCATGTGATTTTGGAAAGGTCAAGAGGTGCCATTACAGTATTTTAAAAGCTTCAAATTATGTTTAAATAACGTATCGCTAAACTCAGAGAAATCTTATCAGAATTTAGGAACCTATTGTCGTACTTTTAGTTCTTGAATTCACCGTCAGAGGAAGACGTGTTTTGAAAGGAATGTGCTGTTGTTAGGCAGGCTGAGATTACTCAAGGCTTGGACATAGCTTCTCCCCCAAGCTAAAGCATAAACCCTTCCCCCCAGCAATGATTTAACTGAGTCCTGAAATTCAAGAATTAGATGGACCAAAGATGTTACAGTTTTAATAACTGACATGAGTATCCCGATGACTGACTAAAAGAAAAAAATACAGTCACTTAAAGTTATTTAAAAATTTAAAACAATGCCACCAAAATATTGAAATCTGGGCAGCAAAATTTCTCTCGCAGAATTATTCCTATGCTGCTAAAGGTGAGCAAACAGGTTTGGAAAGGAACTCAGCTGCCACAACCTGGCTGAATTAATTATAAAGTGGTTACCAGCACCTTTACAGATCAAACCTTTTATTTATTCTTACTTTTTAAAAAAATATATAAACATATGTTTATTTACACACATGTAAGCACACATCTTGAAAATGTTGCTCTAGTCCTCTTGAAAAAAAACAATTCCAAGAACTTTAAACCACATCAAAAGTCTGGCAAAAAAAGAAGAGAGTGAAAGGTCTTACTTGTAGGAAGTGTACAGTAATATAGCTTCTCGCTGAACTCTGGTTTCCACATTCCAAATTAGGAGCCCTTAGATCACGGCTGCAAGGCTAAAAATCAATGATATTTTCTGAGTCAATACTAAGGGTTGCACTTAACAGACGTGGAGACTAATAAGGTATGCAGAAGGAGTAAAAGCAGTGCACAAAAAATTCAGGCCTTCGTCTTGGCGATGATCCAGCACAATGATGTTTCAACCAGATTTGAAAAAAAAAATAAAAAAAATCAATAACATCTGTGGTATAATGGTTAATTAAAGAAGCTCTTCAGCAAAGCTCAAGATGAGAGGCTCGGCCTGAAATTCAGACAGCTGAAGCTTGATTATCAGGAAAGAATGCTTTTTTAGCTATGAGTGGATAGGCCAAAAGCTGCAATGTGTGGAAATGGGGGAAAAATTGCTTTTATTTTAACTTTCTTTAAGTAATCAATACATGGTTTTCACCTGCATTAGGAGCTGTCCAGAGCAAAAGCCTCTTTCTATACATCTATATAAATATAATGCATTCCCTTTGGAATCTATAGGTTTAGAAAAACCCAGCAAAAATAAGCAGATTGGCTACCCGATCCTAATTCACAAATTCTCCACTTTCCCTCCCCAGCCTCAGCACTTGTGGCTGTGCCTTAGGTACAAAATCTATCTTATGGCAGATCCCTTCAGCTACATTATCTTTTGATTTATTTTAATTTTAAAGGCCTGAGCCTTCTAAAGATCAGTTCTGAAAGAATATAATCAAAGACTGAATATTAAAGCATGAAATCTTCAGTAACCAAATAATTCTAGTGTCAACTTCTGCATTTTTCTATCCTTTTCTTTTTTTGTCATCTCCATCTAAAATATATATGCACAGATTTACAGCTAGAAGGGACTGTCTTAATCCATGCCCGTGTGATACTGAACAGAGGTTTTCAGCTGGTAATTCCTGTGGATATTCTTAGAGAATCTCTTGGTTAGAGATTTCACATTACAGAAAATCTACTCTATCTCTTGACAAGTTGTTCTGAAAGTTAATTAGCATTATCATAAAACCACCTTTTTTTAGCCTGAATATTTCCTACATTCTGGTGTCTTGGTCTGCAAAGTTCGGGAGCCCTGGGCTGTTAGAAATCATTTCTCTGTAGAAATTACAGATTATAGTCATGCCTGGTCTTCATCTTCTTCTGGTAAACTGGAAAAGATGGTGCCTCTCTACTCTTACAGAAGACAGACTTTCTTGATGTAGACAGAATTCACAGATATTTTTCTTGTAACTCCTTTTAACTTCAGTCTCTTTTTCAAGGGCAAATAGACAAAAACCATCTCTTCTTTCAGTAGCAATGTCACCAATGCTCAGCATCAGGGCTCCGCCTTCTACTTAGTTTTTTCCCATTGATCCATCCAAAAACTTCCCAGCTGTGAACTGCCTCACTAAGAGTTCAATTATTTTAGCTACAATTATATCAACCCTTTTCTCCAAAATGCATGCCACTTCCTTAAAAACAAGAGCAACATTCCTTCTTCCACAGGGTGAAAATAACTTTTATTTTACCATGTTATAACAAAACCTGTTAGAGTACAGCTCTGAAAACACAGCAACTCTTTCATTCTGCAATGCTAAGCAAAATCTCTCCCACATATTACAACTATTAGGAACATAATTTTCTGTTTTTCAGGAAATTACAAAATGTGATTCAAACAGATGGCAAAAATGTTTTAATTTACCCAACAGATGAAGTTTCAGGCAGAAAAATTATGCTGGGTAAAAATTATTTATTTAAATAATTTAAACATCTAGTTCAAATTTTTATGTTAAACAAATGTAGTGTCTATTTATGTACTGCTTCTTAAAATGTACATAAAATTAACTACGAAGACCTGCTCCAAAATGTTTTAAAAAGTTATTTCAACACTAGCACAGTGTTTCCTTTCTTTTTGCCATCTCCTGAAAGCATTACTTTCTCCAGTCTTTACAAAT
Organism: Hypocryptadius cinnamomeus; assembly: GCA_013400635.1. Classification (NCBI taxonomy): domain Eukaryota; kingdom Metazoa; phylum Chordata; class Aves; order Passeriformes; family Zosteropidae; genus Hypocryptadius; species Hypocryptadius cinnamomeus. The sequence continues at coordinate 19,650 of VYZP01005670.1, forward strand.
CTAAGGGAAGCAACATTGCTCATTAAAAAAGATTATAATAAATGAGCTTAATTCATAAGAATAAGGATCTAAGAAGGCAGGTCATTCTTTTTGAATTTTAAGGCACAATGTAAGCGTAGAAATAAAATCAGTAGTTCTGATAACTCAGAATTTTCAGGGCAGGGCTTCCCAAAACAATCAGGATCAATTTACTTACACATCCATTTAAATCAATGTTAGCTTTATGGCTGTTTTCAAAGGGAGCAGGCCAAAGTCAAGAGAGAGTGCAAAGTAAAATCCTGCCCCCTTAAACTTTCCGTCAGAATTCTTCAGATTCCTCTGGAGTTCAAGTGGAATTTTCCTCAGCAAACAGCATACCCAGTGCAAAGATCCTTTATGTCATCAGCACTGAAGAAATGAAAACATCAGCAAGTACATATTTGGAAATATAACTGCATTCACAGTCAAGACCAAAGGAGACAAACATCATTAAAAAATGGCTGCACCTGATTTACTCCATGTAAGATGATGTCCATCGGTGCATTTTGTTGTATGTGTCAAACTTATTTTAGCATGCAAATTCTTCCTGAATTAAGTTTTATTTGATATCTGTATATGACATCCAAAAACCACATAATAGTATTTTCTTTTTGGGCAAGAAGTTCCCCATTCCTTCAAGACATATAGCAAAGCATCACATTAACTGCTCTCTGCCATGATTACAAGCTCCTGCAGGCACTGGACCAATTCCAATTGCCCTGTCTCACACAAGGTAAGAAGAGCACTGGTGAAGCCTCCTTGTTCTCCCACAGCCTCCAAAAGAGCCAAACACTCCATTAATAAAATAGTTCTGCCTTGTAGACCTCCTCACATGAATTGACAGCTCCAACCTACAGCAGCCCCCAGTGAGATCCCCTGCAAGGGTCGTCTGAGCAGGCAGGCTGCCAAGAGATGACACACTGAAATGGTGTCATTTTTAAACCCAGCTTTAATAATGATCTGGCATTCAGCTAGGTCCATCAGCCCTACTTCCCACACTTCCATTTAGGTAATCAAGTAGCTCATTATTATTTGGCATGTGTCGTGCATACTCATTGTTCCAGGCAGAATTCCTCCCAAAAGGAGCAGGGCCCTCAGCCAGATGAATGGTGGCTGTGAGGGCTGCAAGAGCAGGCAGTGGGCCCAGCACTGGGTAAGGATTTGAGGCAGTCATATTAGAATTGGCCTTGCCAGTCGTGATCTCAGGATCATGGAGAAGGCCCAGGAGCCAGATATCCGGCTGAGAAACTGAGTTTGCATGAAGTTTGTATGTCATCCACACGGACTGAAGTGTGTCAATAGACAGCCTTGAACTTCCCTGAGCTTTGTGGACTCTCCAACAGGACCTCAACACCAAATTGCCTTTTCCCTCCTTTCTCAGAAGGTGCCAGCGGACTGTGGCTTGTAATTGGCCTACTGAGTAGACAGAAAGCATCATCTCCCTCTCACCTTGTAGGAGCCTCTGTGAATCTGCGTCCCATAAATGTTTTTCCT
>VYZP01005671.1:0-37500 GCA_013400635.1 Hypocryptadius cinnamomeus
GGTAAATGTTAGCACAGCTTGATAATATCAATTAGACTGGGAAGATTTATTTTAAGTTTTTTGAACTATTACTGCTGCCTGTGTCCATTTGTCTTTTTTATTCTCGAGATGTGCTATGACAAGGATTAAATGCGACACACACCAAACTTTGAATGTCCTGCAGCCAGTTCCAATGGCTGGGATGCTGTCATTTCGAGCTACATCNNNCTGGCAGGCTGTCATTTCGAGCTACGTCAGGAAGAGTGGCTCAATGGCTGCATCTGTGACACATGTCAGAAACTTTTAAATGTCTGCTCTTTTTTTCATCAGGATGCTTCTGTATCTTAGCTAGGGAAGAGATGACATTTTGTGTTTGGGTGGAACTTGTTGTGGTTCCCTCTTCCTGCCTCCTCTAACTGTCAGCCTGAGTTTCCCCTAAACATATCAAAATGCAGACAAATAAACCTTGTCATTTAGAAATATATTCAGTAGTAACCATGCTTGAAAACAATGTTTTAGGAGGAACTTGGGCACATTTTCTCATAGAATGATGAGCTACACAAAACACAGCGCTAGGCTATTTCTGACCTTTGTTATGTGCCGCCTTAGAAGATTGATGTGCACAACTCACATACACACGAATTCCTCAACATTTCTGTTCTTTTTCCATTAAAGTGGAATAATTTGGCATATAAAATACACAGCGTACTGGGGTGTTTTTTGCAAAGCTTGGAAGAATTAACATTTTGATAAGAATACATAGTTCAAGGCTAGAAAATGGATCTGCTAATGGACACCAAGGAGTCTCAGGGCAGGACTCCAGGATTTGAAAATGCAGCTTTGAAGAAGAGAGCAGTCTTGTGTCAATATCATTCACTGAAAAGAAATAAATATAATTCTTAAGATCCGATTGGGATTTCTTTGTCTTTCAAAACCAAAAAAAGCTTAAAACTCTGGACTCTTTGATGATGACATTTGCCCTTTTAGGTTTAATTGATATAACAAACACTAATTTTTCCTCCTTTTCCCTGAGCAGCTTGAGATCTTCAGAGTCTCCTGCAGTTACTGGTGACTGTGTATGGGCAGCCAGACATGTTTCACACAGTCAGACACTGTGTAATTTTACTCTGGGGCTCTCTTTGCCTGTTTCAATTGGCCATGTTTCAGCTGAATTTGACTACTAGTTGGACTTAAAAATTTTATTTTCTTAAAATAATTATTTGGGCTTTTTGTTCAACTTAATTTCAAAAACGAAAGAAGAGAAATGTAATGATGGCACATGGGCTTGCACCTAAGTGCAAACATGCAGTTTAATCTCATTTTTTGAGAATATATAATATATTCCAAATTAGGTCTAGAGGGGACCTAGAGGGGTTAACTCCTTTTCAGGGGAAGTATTCTGCCTTCTTGCATCTGGTTGTGGAAAAACTTGGGTTCAGATGGGAGATGCTCATTTAGCAGAGGATAACCTGAGACATTGCAGAGGGCATTGCCAAAACTCCAAGTAAAATGCAGCCACTCTCCCTCTGGATGGATGCATATTCCAGTCCTCAGTGCTGTGCCCAGCCTTTGCTGGGTACTCAACACACTGCGCATTCAATCCTGACAGTTGTGGCCTTTTGACAATAAGTTCTTTGGTTTTGGTTTTCCTCTGAGGCACTGTTTCCTCACTTATTTCATTGCTAAATAACAGAACATAGTTACAAATAAAAAAATTCATAAACTTCAATTAAACTCAAGCATTCACTTTAAAGGTGAATGCTTCTGCAGTCACATTTTCCTTGTCTGCACTCAAGGCTAAATTAAAAAGTAAATACCAAACAAACCATAGAAACATGTAAGCAGAACTATCACTGCACAGTCAAGAATTCCCTTTAGCATTCCATATAATTAGGAAATCAGTGACTGAGTAGCAGAAAGAAAGATGGAAAGGAGCAGAATATATTTCATATTACCAATTACATAGGCACAACTACTTAAGGACAAACAAGAATCCCAAATCCTTCATGATCCTGCTTTTCCTCTCTGGGGGGATGAGGAGAGGTGGCCCACAAGCTGGTGATGAGATTTAGCACAAAAGGAAGGATTCTGCAATCCAGCCAAGAAGTACAACAATTTATGCAAACGTGATACAGCCATTATTAAACAAGAAAAGAGTCACAAGTCTTTCTTTTGCTTTAAGACAGATAAGTAGCAATGACACAATAAAATAACTTTCAGAAAATATGTCATACTGTGGCCTCAAATTCAGACTGCTCCAAAAAAAGACAACCGTTATCATTGCTATTTATGTCTGAAAGCCCTTAAGGATAAATTTTAACAATGGCATTAACAGTGACATTTAGGATTTAGTTTTGCTAAAAATAGAAAAGAAAAAATATTTTAAATATGGCATTTTGTATAAAATAAAAACAGAATAAGCAAAATTCTTTTGGTATATTATTCCAATAGAGCTGGAACATTTTAGTTAATTAAATCTCAGCATCCTCTGAGGTAAGGTTATATTAGATATATTATTACAGTAGGAAAACTAGGACATATATTTTTACTTTCGTAGGTTTAAAAAGTAAACTGCTAAAACTGGCACAAGCTGAAACCATCTATCCGGTCTCATAGTCCTGAAACTCACTTTCCTATTTTCTGTAAAACATTCACTAGCATAGTCTGCAGGTTCAGTGTTCGTTCAGATTTCAAAAACTTCAGTGAAGCTCACCCTTGCGTTCAGCAAAATGTGAACTTACTAAACCTTAAAACCCGACTGGAAAATGTAGCAGGATGCTTTATGGATTAAATCCTTCAAGCTTTGATTTGAAAAAAACCCCACAAAACAAACCAACCAAGCCTCTCTAAAAGCTTAAGTATAATTATTTTGGAATAGATTGAATATTAGTAAAATATTATTAATGCCTATTTTGATATATAAAAGAATGTTTCCACTGCGTAAAGTTCCAAAAAATTATCATTCAACAGCTGCTTCAAAACTAATGAATCTGGGTTTCTTTCTTAGTATGGGTGATAAACAATCATTCTTTATATCACATCTTGTGATTCCTTATGTCAAATGCCCTGCTTTAATGTATATTTTGATAACCCATTAGAAAATGCCAACTGTTCCAGCATGAACCTGAGCCTTATGCTTGTGTACTTCAGGGTGCAAAAGTGAATGCGCAAATGGAGTAAGACATTCAACACCACAGAATCCTACTCCTGGCTTTGTTAGTTTAAGATAGACCTTTATTTTTTCCTTTTAAACTTAGTGTGCATTACTATATTTTGTGATATTTCCTCCTACTGCCACTGATGTTGAAAGCTTTGCCACTGACATGAATGGAAAGAGGATAAGACTCAGAATGTGCTTATGATATAAACTTGTGATTAATATTAACAGCTGGTAGGGTTTTTTTTTTTACACTAAGCCTCATAAATACAGCTGAGAAAGCATTTATCTGAAAGTGGAAAATGAGGGCTTAGCTAGAGCTGTGCAATCTTTTTGTAATGAAACCCAGAACTAGCCTGATTTGGGAGAGCTGCTAGAGGTCTGACATTCAGGCCAGTTCTGCTAAACCCTCAGTGAACACAGTGGATTTACAGTTTCAGATGAAAACCACATACAGCTCAGCAGAGATTTTGGCTGAATGATGCTTTCGGCTTTTGCTCAAACTTGAAACTTATTGGGTGTGAACACACAAAACCCCAAACTTACAAGAAAAGAAAAAAAAAGGCTGGCATGATTACCACGTGGGCAGAAACCATGCAAGACTCGCAGAACAGAAATCCAGCACTGCAAGTGGTAGTTTGGGAGAAGATATGTTGGGCATTACAGGTGTGGAGATCTCGAAGCTCTACCACCATCTGAAGTACTGGACAGAGGGGTGCAATCAGGGGAGCTCCAGCTAACCATGTCAGGCACCACATGACAACTGCAGTTTATCCAGATCGTTTCCCAGAGCATTGACTTAACACTGCCTTTTATAATATGTGCATTGTATAGTAGGTGGTGATTTGGTGGTTTGGGAAGTAGCCAAGGAAAGAGACTCAAAGTATAGCAAACTTCCTTCCAAAATTGATGTTGAAATTTGGCTACCTGAAACACATTACAAGTCATGGCTAAATCAGTAGGGTATTAAAAAGGAAATGACTCTTGAGAAGAGAAGTTTTGCTTTTCCCCTGTCTTGCATTGTAATTCTCTGTCCAGCCCTAAAGTGACTGTTAAGCTAAAGGAAATTAAAAGAAAAGATGAATAGAAAAAAATCTCAAGCTGGGTCAAATTCATCCCCAGTGTAACTTAGCTCAAGTAGAGTTAAATCAATGGAGTTCCACCAGGGATGAATTTGGCTTGTTGTCAAAAGGAAATGAAGCAACTGTGCCCTCATTTACAGCTATCAACTTAAACAGAAATTTCATTATAAGGGAATTTCTGAAAACAATTCCTAGGTAAAAGAAAATTGCTAAGGTTGAACAGCATGTGTGTTTGAAAATTCCCTGAAGTCCACAACTGTCTGCTTACTTGGTGGATATACAATGCCAGCTAAATGAGTGTTCACATTGTTGAAAAGGTCTTAAAAAAAATCAGAGAAGACCATAAAATGAATAGGCAGATTGTCTTATGAAGTCATCTTTCTTTGTTTTTCCTGTAGTGAATCTTAAATACTCAACTGCAAAACCACTGTTAAATTAAAAGTAGGAGGGCAATTGCAGATAAAAACAAAGTCAGGAATACAATTTTTGGCTACCTTCATATTCTTTATTTTCCTGATTTAGTTGTAAAAGTAAGGTAGAATTTAAGCTGCACAATCTGCCGTTTATGTTCTCCAGAGTATGATCTGAAGAGATCCTACGAAGCTCCTCTTTATTTTCAAATAAAATACTAAATTAAATCTTACATTTAATACTGACTTTTCCAAACAGATTCCTCCCTATATATTTTACTATAAAGCTATAATATTATTAAGATGTAGTTCTGTTCTAAGAGGAATTATGGATGAGAGTTCAGTGATCTGTTATAAAAGTTGTAGATTAAGATAAAGCTAGGTTAAAAATCACCAATCTTGACTTTACAGTTTTGGTTTTGAATAGGCAGCAAAAGTTTCAATCAGAATGCAAAATATTTGCAAGAGATTTTACACTTGTTTTGAAGGATGGTTTGAACACCTTTAGAAACTTGGTCTCACAGCCTATAACTTGCATGTAATGTGATAATGCAGAATATATTTCACGTTAAAACCTATGGACAGAATAAAGCTAGTACTAAACATATGTTTCCAAGATGCTGTTTTCCTTAAAATGCTGAGGATTCTGAGATGATGATGATATTTTGTGAACGTGGCATGACCACGACTTAGCTTGTCCTTAAAAATATCTGCTCCTTGAAGGCTTGTGAAAATCCTGATCTGAAACCTTAATCTAGTTGTCAGCAACTCTAAGCAAGGGTCAGCTTCAGGTTGACAACACTACCAGAGGCAAGTCCATCAGAGTCACCTAACCTAAAAGGTAACTTTTAGAAAGATCCTGCTGCTTTTGAACTGCATATGGAAAATATATTAATTCAGCCAGTTCTGATGAAGTAGGAGTGCTGAGTATATCCTGAATGTTCTCACATAGCAAATGCCAAGAAAATACTCTTAAGACTTCTTAAGAGCAGGTTATAAATCACTGGAAGAGGCCATTTTTCTCAGGCCTAGCTCTTATATAATCCAAGGCCTTGGTAAGGTATTTGGATAATATTAGCAGAAATGAGCATTAACTCATTTTAGGCTTTCTCTAGCCAAGAGAGAGGCACAAGCAAATCAAAGGCTCCATCAGTTGTTCACATTCACAAGCTAACTCTAAGGCTTTAAATCAGGGTCTTGGTCCATCAAACCACTTAGATGTGTTTGTGAATAACAATGCTCACCTGTGTCACAGCACACGCCACAGTTGAGGCAGCCACAATACACAGAATAACACCATAGAATACCAGAAAGCTTCAGCCCAAACAGAGTAACACCATACCACATAAGAAGACCTCAGGCATCTACATTTCTTGTTCTTTAGCCCAACCTTTTATAACCCTCATGTTCATGCACTGCACCTGTGTGCCCTCTGTTCCCTTTGGTGGTTGGTCAGTGCCCCTGGGCACTCCATGGCTCATTGCTGTCAATGCTGCTCACCTGCTCCTCACAGCTGCACCCACTGGGGATGAGGCTCAGCCCCACTCCCAATCACCACAAACTGTGTGCCTACACACCTGTCCCTCAGAGTTGTTAGCATAGGCATGGTCCCACAGTAATATTTTTAAATGCTTGTTTTCTCACAGTCATATGTTGTTTATTTTGTTTTATTCCCATTACTAGGAGTACAAAAGACTGGGGGAAATAGATTTTAACTTAATAGCAGAAAAAGACTAGCCAGTGAGAGGTAACAGTTACCATGTGTAGATATAAAACCACCAAAAAAAGCAAACTGTGCGTTTCAATTATACTATGAGCAGAGAAGCAGAAATTTCACTTTAAAAACAAAAGGGGAGCATTTACCTATTTTGTGCCATCGCTTGCAGTGGAATGAGATGGCAATTGAAGCAGACAATGACACGGCTAGAGATCTTAAGGAACAGAGGACAACAGCTAGCAGGCCATGCAAGACCCCTGACTTCTTATCACCTGATTTGCTGTCAGATTCTGCAGACTGAACTTGCCAACAGATACTTTGAAATCCATGTAAAACATAAAGAGTCAATCTGGCTATATGGTTACACCTCTGGAAAGCTGAATTTCATCTCTTTCTTTCACATATGCCAACCATTTAACAAAGCAAAAAGACAGACAGATCTACAGAATAAAGACAATAAACTTTCCCAAAGTGGGCAAGCAGAGATTCGTGTGCCAACTATCACACCACATTAAGAAGAAATATGTGGTAAGACTCAATGTGAGTCAGTATAAAATGGGCTGATTCAGAACTTCACCACAAAGGCTGCATCCAGCCAAGTTCTTCTGGGGGCAAACATTTCCCAACATACTCATACTGCTGGCAGGAATAAAAGATACTAGTACGTCCACTGGCAGCAAATGAACCCTTTTATTTCACAGAAAGCATTTTCAAAAGCACAGACAGGTTTGTTTCTTTCTTCTGTCTTAAATGGGAGCAATGGTACACCATTACACAGTGATTTTTCATCTGTAAGGATGGGAGAATTGAACACTCAGCAATCAAGTAATGTTCTGCTCAAAGAACAAATGTATTAAAAAGGGCTGCCTATCAGCCTTCCAAAACTTAGTAACTCTAATTCTCATGGCTAACACATTGACTTCAAAGATACTCACAGTTTGAGTAAGGCAAATACTAGAGTAAATACTGTGAGACTCAGCCCCAAGAAAGCAGAAAAAAGTGGCTTCAGTGCTGACATACTTTCAGCAATCCCATAAATCATTTATGCATGCAACAGATTCAATTAAAGCCAATGTGCTCTAAAGTTAGGTTTGTGTATCCATAACAGCAGGATTTTCACTGAAGGTCATTTATCTTTGTGACATTGAAGTGAATTTCTAGTTTGGATCTTTTCCTTGTTTTTAATTTTAAGGTTAGGGATTAACATTTTCAATATGAAAAGTTACAAATGCAGTAAGCACAGCTTCTATAGGCATCTCCCAGTAAAAACATTTGCCTCCTAGTCTTCATTTGTGAAGACATGTGATGTCTGACAAAAGGCAAAGGTCATCTCAAGACTGAACCTAAGGCTGGAGTGGTTCCTTTGAAATGTACGTATTTTAAAATATTTTTAATTTTGTAGGCAAATCTTTTTTTTTTTTAATAGACTAGTTAATCTTGAGAGGCAAAAATGTGCCACATGTGGAGAAGGGGGAGAAAAGGAAAGAGAGTGGAACTTCTTCCTAGATTACTTTACTGTAACTTCCATCCTAAATTATAGTTCATTTAAGAAATTCAGGCACAGTTCCACTTAGGAAAGAACCAAGTATAGGCAGCAACCTCAGGTGTGAAAATTCTGCCATCTCTTGAACCAGAATTTCAGCAGAACACATCTGAAATTATAATGCCCTGCATATTTAAAAAGAAAAAAGATGTTTGCATAAACAGTAATATAAATCCATGCATGTTTTTAAATAATATCCTAATACATGCTAGTAATACAAAATAATTATTCACAGATTTTCTTTTGGATTTTCCAGAATTGGAGACATTTAGTGTGAATTCCCTTCAAGCAGATTTCAATTAGGGCTTTACCATATTTAATTCCAGGTACATCATCCCCCAAGGGAAAATAAATCCAAAGTGGAAGAGAATTTGTTTAAATTTCATTCCGAAAATATTTTTGCCTCCAAAGCTTCGCTAGGAAAAAAAACACTCCTGAAAATGATACAAATGGTTTTGACATTAGGAAAAGTAAACAAGCAAAATAAAGATGGAAAAATCATGAGGTCAGTTTGCAAGTGCTGTTTATTGTTTGAGGCAGGGTTAAAGCCTTTTATAAAGACAAGAACATATATGCAAACAGACTGGAAGTGACATTAGGTTATTCTAAACAACCCTATTCCAAATCCTGCTGCCTATAACATTGCCATAGCCAAAATGTGTGGAGGTTTCAAAACAGACAACATGATAGGAACAAACTAAGATTGCTGTTATTTTGGTAACCAAAACAGATGACAAGTGCCCTAAATATTTCTATTAATTTTTTTGATTAAATAAAAGGCATGTAGTTTTCATTTATCTGATATCTCCTTGGACTTGCAATGTGAATTGGCCTTTCATTTGTAGTCATGTATGACATTAGAAGAGGCATGACAAGTGGCTAGAACTTGCTTTCCAGACACCAATCAAACACCTCAGAGCTCCATTTGAAGTACAAGTGGTGTGAACTGGATCGTTCTATGTTCATCAGTGATTTTAAGTATCTGTTAAAGATTTATTATATACTTGCAGAGTGAGCAAAGGCTTCCGTTTACTGAGTGAGCCCTAAAATTCTGAGCAGCAGCAAGCTTTCTTTTGGCACTCAGCCAGTGCCTCACTATTTCATCAGTCACATCTGCTTTCACGATCACCTTCCACGTTCAGTTCACTTCCACCCGTAATGCCAGCTGATAAAAGCCCCCAAGGTAGAAAGTTTCTAAAGACAGGTATTTTTTTTTTTTAACCAGGAAAGTGAATAAAGACCACCAAGTAATTTCAAACAAACCAAGAACAGCTAGGCATTGATAGCTCTCAACTACGATCAATATGAATGGGTTTGGAACAGCCAAGAAGTGAGAATTTCTGCATATTCCTTGGCCAATCCCATTGTATCAAGTAGAATTTAACACAATATATGCATGAAGTATGGAACTTTATTTTTTTCCACAGTAACAAGTTAATGATTCTACATATGTCCAACCTCTCTATCAGAAAAGCAGAAAATTTGCCATGCCTTTTTATTTTCTTGACTGAACATTTGACAATAGCCTTACATAGATATCAGAGGGTTTTTTCAGAACTTGTCTCTCTAATATATTAGTAAAGCTGCTAATTATGTCTATTTCACCAGTTACTTGTGTTGACTTTTTTCCCCTCTCAATAATCACACCCATCTGGTGGCAGATTTATATCACTCCTTTTAAGCACTTCGCCCAAATTTAAGCACTTAATTCTAAACATAATCCCTAAAAGTTAAAAATAGCTTGTGCAATGAACCATGAATAACACACACTGTCAATATCACTAACAAGGACTTCTTCCAAGTGTAAACAGTTAAGCTATGACATTATTTTGCAACATAAAGAAATGTTCATTTTTCTGAAGGTAAGAGCTAGTAAAAAATGAGATGTGATTCAAGAATTAGAAAAATTTGTTTGTCTGGGAAATTACTAAAATCCTTTTCCTTTGCATATAAACATCTTTACAAATTGACAGTGCTTTGCATGGCCAGAATGTTTTCAGGGTATATATTTTTCCCTGCTGAAATTAAATATAATCCATCTAGGCTCATTTTGGGGGTGGGTGGGTGTACTACCAAAGGATAGTGAAAGGATTTGTGTAAGCATGTATGAGATGATAGAAACACAAGCACTTAATTCATAGGGAAAAAAATAAGAACAGACAAGGGCTTTTTCATCTGAAATTACAGCCTCTCTCTTTTATAAACACTTTGATATCAGCACCCACTCTGGCTCAACAGGCCAGGCAGAGATAAACGTGGTGCTTTTGGAGGCGCCGTGGCCGGAGCGGGCTCAGCCCAGCCCCAGGTGTGACCCCTGCTCTCCTGCGAGCAGCTCTGGACCAGGCAATCCATCACCCTGCTCCTCCTGTCAGGCCGGGTGCTCGGCTGCAGCTGTCTGTCACACTGGTGGATGGGACCTGCTTAAAGGCAATCATGTCAATCTCTATGTGACTACTCAGACTAAGATAGAAGGATGATCTTGACAGGCTTGGCAAAGTCAGCAGAAGGCACTAGAGGACTTTAGTTACATGCTTAAAATGTAGATGTGATTTGTGCTTCTTATGTGGAGGGATCGAAGAGGAACAAAACAGCGCTGTGTTTCATAGCTGGTCATCTCGGATGAATCTGTTGCCCTCGGAATGTTTTCCATAGTAAATGTAGCGACATTTCCCCAAAATGCCTACAATAAAAAGGAAATGAATTACAGTTAGGATTGAAGTAGAATAACATACAATAAACACATAACTTGGGAAAATTGAAGGAGGGAATGGGGCAGTTTTCTCTTGTCCTGCAAAAGAAAGAAAGTTTGTGCATGTCAAATATTCAGTATTGCTATTTCAATCAGCAGTTTTGAACCCACTGGAAAAATGTGTTCAAATACCTACATGACCTATCCTGTTAAACATACATCCATGAGTATCTTCAAAACTAGAACTACATAACACTGAAACATCATACAGTGTGTTTTAAATCAGAGTACCTCTCTCCTGCTTCTAAAAAAACAGACAATCTGGGTTGAAGTTGTATTTTGTGCTCTCTGCTGTCTCCCTGCTATGTGTTTAAAAAGTTTTCCTGATGAATGAAACCAAAAAGAAAAACAAAATAAAAAAAAAATAAAAAAAAGAAACCCAAAAAAACCCAACAGCAAATAATCACAGTTTAATGTGGATCCTGGAAAAACCTGTCAAACTTTTCCAAAGTCATACTGTAAGCACCTAAACCACCCTTGTTTTCCGTGACAGAGAACTGAACTGAAGTGAGTGGCTGAAATCTATATGGGAAGCCATCAACAGACATGGGCCAGAACAGTTGGCCTCCCCAGACTCCAGCATTTTTATACATAAATATTCAATAAAAACATTTCCAAAGCATCTTCCCAAACAACACTGCAACATCCCATGAACAAAATACAATTTAATTGCGCTAAATATTGGCACACGCGGGATGCTTTCAATAATTAGCCATAATACTGGTTTTGGGAGGCAAGGCACATTATTCACAGCGAGTACATGCAGAAAGATGCCTGAGGAAGCCTTAAATGCTGTGGGTGAGACACACATACCTGCAAGTCTCACTACCTTATTCAAAAGCATCCCCTCTGGTGGTACTAAGTGGTATGTGAAAACATAAGTTCACAGTTACATCCCACCTGTGAACATCCTCAAAGATGCTAAATTTTACTAGCAGAGTTGCTCTTTGAGCCCTCAGACATGTATAGTCAAATTAAAGTCATCTCCCATGAACAGAAAGAAGGTGGAAGGGTCTCCTCTGCCTTGGGAGCGTCTTACCAGAGCAATCACTGAAGAATCCATCTGACCTCCATAAGGGCAAACATAACCTAGCCCAAAGGAGACAAGCACTGCCTTACATAAAGGGTAAAGAAGGGGGAGGAGCAGACCTTCAATTCTTTCTTGTTTTAGATTTCCAGAACTCACACAGCTATTACTGTTCCCACTCGCAGTATGAATTAACTATGCAAGCTTTTATATTTTCTGTCCATTGTTTTCCAGTATAGCATCTGGATATAGTTAAGATACATAAGATAAGCTTCTAAAGCTTTGGAAGGCATGGGTCATGAAAGATTAACCTAAACCCATGCTCTTCTTCCTCTCTAGGACATCATGATGGTAACACGTTCCTATGAGGGTTGTGGGGGAGAAATAGATCGGCCTGTTGTTTGTTGTGAAAAACATTTCTCTTCAGGATAATACAAATACAGTGGGGACTATGCAGTGCCTGATCATTTCCCCCTCCTGCACAGAGCTTTCTTCAATAATTTCAATTTCAATAATTTCACTAATGAAGCAGTTTCCACATGCAAAAGATGATAACAGCATTCCTAAACAAGAGTCTAATTATGACCAAGTTTTTCTTTCCCTAAAGAGATATCCCAAGTTGGTAACAAGGACATTTAGAGCTCTAAATGCAAAGGATACGAGCAGTTTATTAACAACATTCTTTGGACTCCTTTTTCACAGGCATTGATAAAAGTCTTGTTTGAGGTCTGCTGCATTTCTTAAGGACTGGAAGCAAGACTGTTTATAGAGATGCTGGTGAGAGAGTGCTGTTTGATGAATGCTGGAGACTATAGCTAGGTGTCAGTGCTTAGAAAATGAGGCAAGGACATGAGGTATTAATATTGTCAATGATCTCCTGACAGGAAAACAGATACTGTATTCACCGTCAGATTTAAATAGACATCAAGTGCACTAATGACAAAAGGGCAGACTTCAAACAAAGGGGGCTGTATGGTGCTGTGCTGAGCCAGTCTCCAAGTTGGCAATAACCTGATCTGAAAAGACACTGTCAGGGCTACAGACAGGCCCGGGATTGTGTGCGGTGACAGAAAACAGAGATGCTGACAGAGATACCGGTGCCATATTATGCCAAGTATATTCTAACACTGTCTCCAGTCCTAACTAAATCTGACATCATTTCCTATCGCTTATAGTATCCTCCACTGCTCTGGCAGAATATTTCTCCCCAGACATCATTACAAACTCCACTGTAGTTTTAAAGTTACTGGCAGGCCTGTGCTGTCGTGGAGGCTGGGTCTAGAGGCCTAAGGATAACCTCAGTCAATCTAAATTTGGAGTTTGCTGGAGAAGTGCTCTCATTTTCACTGATATCTCAGCTACTTGAGGTGATCTGAACGCTAAAGTGTGAGGAGCTGTCACCTTGAATAAAATCCTTAAAGTAAAGACGCTCTGTTCCCGGGATGTTCAGCAAAGATGTCGGACAGTCTGGCAGCAGGAAATGAAATCCAGCTGCTGCTGCTCGCCTGGGGATAAAGGTGCTTGGGCTAGTGACAGTTAAAGTCAGCTGAAATTTTTGAAATCCTGCAGCCTCCAATTGTTTAAATTAAGGAAGTGTTGTCTCCGCAGAGATTCCCTACCCAGGCACACAGCTGTGATTCGATTGCCAGGCATATTACACATGCTGCTCAGAGAGCCTTGATAAAAGCACAGTTGAAAATGTTGCCATGAGACCTTGTTTATCATGAAGGTTATTTGTAAAACAATAATCTTGCTCATAAATTAAATGCGGTGACTGGCATGGTTATTTGTTTTGCTTTGTTTTTCCTCTTTATGTCCCACCTCCCTTTGGCAACTACAGAAAGCTCAGAGAACTGCAAAATGTTTGTGTGCTGCAATGAGAATTTTGATGCTAAGATATGTCACATGTGAATCTAGGAAAGCTACTGCTTTTTTTCTGCCTATCTGCTATGGTATTCTTTCCTTGCAGGGCTGGGAGTACACTTGCTCTTTTGCACACAGACAAGGGAAAGAATGAGGGGAAAACAATACATCTGTGGCTGTTCTTGTGTTTTTAATTAAAATATCCAGCATTGGCCATAATAAGCTAAGTATATCCCCTATACATCAAAACAATACACAGCATCCAAAATGAGGTTTCTGCTCAAGGTTCTTAAGAAATGACAACACAAGGTCTCTTGAGGGATCATCTCTCCTGAATGAGGCTTCTAATTTTTCTTAAGTAGCTGATTCTACCATCACCACAAGCTGTTAGAACTATAATTATGAAAAAACTGCATTGGGAAGAATCATTTTTAAATTCACTCTTTATCTTTTAAATGTTTCCATCCTTCGGAATGGATGTTCTAATTACGATGGGTAAGTAATGACCTTGCAGTTGCTTGCATGTGTTGTGGTATCAGTCTTTCTTCACAAACACATTGTAATGTCAGCCACACCAGCCTTTCCTTAGCTGAGGGAAAACCCAATTATCCAAATAAATAAATGCATACATACATGCATTCTAAAGCATGTGGAAAAAGTTCAAGTCATGTTAGCTTCTTTTAAATTTGGCATATTTTGCAGAGAGCTATGGTGCTTTTAGACCTCTATACACTTTGCTAGAGCAAAAAAAAAAAACGTTTGCAGATGTATTATATCAGAAGTGGCAAAAACAAGTTGCAATGGGAAGTGTTAGACCTATAGATCGTACAGCCTTAGTTACAGGTCAAAATTCATCTCAAGCTGACAGTGATCTAAGGGAATTGTTGTCAGGTAGCATCTTGTTGCCTTTTTCCTACTACATTAATACTCCACATTTAGAAAAATCCACCTCTCAATCATCACAACTTGGGCACCTTCCAGCAACACGGCTTCCTCCAGTAGCATTCAGTTTTCTTTAAAAAGTAATTACTAAAACTAAGTAGTCAAGCCAAAAAATTTTGCCACGCCCATCAAAACTATTGCCACATCTGCCCAACATCCCCACCAGGCACCCATTTTAACATCAAATGTTTTTAATAAGCCCCTCCGCAAGTGAAAGCAGCAAAGTATTCACAATTAAATGTGTTTGTCAAACACTGGTGTGCAGTATCCATCAGGGAGTACATTTCAGTTAGCAGCCTTCTGCCTGTCTTTCACATGGACTAACCACAGGGCCTGCCACTAGGAGCTGTGGTCAGATAAAGTGTAGCACTCCATACACAGACTCAATATTCCACTGGAATTCCACTTCACCTAACTTTAATTAGAGCACAGTACCTAAATCCTCCACTGCCAATTTGTATTTGATCCATATTCATCTCTTTTTGCACAACCTGCTGTTGCATAGTTTTGCTATGGGCTATTAAACAGCTGCCGTGTTCCACCAAGAAGCTGGGTGCATTTCAGTGTGGTTATACTACCAATCTGTAAATTGTTTTGAGACTCTTCAGGATGAAATATCAATGCCATTATCATTTTTTTCATAGGCACTTGGGCATAGTCTACAATTAATGAACAGAAGCTGTGAAATTCCCTTAAATATTAATATAAACTTCCTATAAAGGAAAGTAATTCCCTACTGACAACATTTAGAGGAGAAAAAATACCTATTTATGAACAATTTAACGTCTATAATGCTACTGATTTAGGCAAAACATCTCCACGAGTCAAGTTAATCTAAAACTCCTAAAAATATTTTTATCTAAGGGATATGTAAAGGTGGGGGGCGGGGGAAACCCAACAACCCAAAAGCAAACCCTTTTGTACAGGTTTAGTAAGTTTTCAGTTTGTATTTATCTACCTGGAAATTCTAACTTTAACTAGTTGTCCAGTTGACAACTTATTTTCAGTTCCTTTTGGTGAAACAGAATACTGGTTTCTATTGAATATGATCCACCCTATGAATTCTCTGACACAGGGATCTGAGAAGATCCCTTGGAAGACAAGAAAAGGTGTAAAGGATCATCTGGGTCACCAAGTACTCCCCAAAGCAGCCAAGTGTGTAACCCAGAGAGATCCAGTCAGACTTGCACTCTGCCCCAGCACACAAACCACTGCCAGCGTGGGGAGCACTGAGCTCACAAACTGCTACGTGACACAGGACAAGAACAGCAGAGTTGCAGCTGCCCTTGCTAATGTGATGGGTTCTCTGGCTGCTACCATTTCATCTCTTTGTTGCAACCACATTTCCAGATTGCTCCCGACTGGAGTTAAGACACAGGAGCTTGACTATTTAAACCAGAGAAGAAAAAGAAATACAGAAAGAGAACATACAGAGAAATACAACAGAGAAGAATGCCCTTGGTTGTGCCACAACTAAATGCTGTGGAAAAGAATCTTAAAAAGACCTGAAATGTCACAGCAAGAAACAAAACCCAGATAAATTCCTTAAAATATTATCATACTCATAAGTGCTCGTGTAAAAAAATGCACAAATAATGCACAAATAATAATGTTCCTTATGTTATAAACTAGTTAATTTATTTTAAGAGGATGGAAATGCTAAATGTAAGCAAAAATGATGCATAATTTCTCAAAAAGTAGCTATGCATAAAGGGGTGAGGTTGTGCTTGAGAAGGCTGGGGACAGAGCTAGCTGTGGCTAAGACAAAATTCCTTCACCAGGGCCACAGTCCTCACAGAGTGGCCCCCAAATACTCCCAAAGAGGTGCCTGTGAATTAGAGATTGTGGTCCATTGCAGGTTTCCTGGAGCAAAAAGACATACCTTTAGTAGTAAACTGCTGATCCTCACTCCCCCCTCTCTCTGAGGGTAACAACATCCAAGGAAGGTAACCTTCCCACTCAGAGGAGATGAATTACCTCTGCTCTGCTCCCTGCACAGGGATGCCGAAAAATGATAACATTTTCCTCTGGACACCCTACAGCATGGGGCACTAAATGGTCTTTTAGACTGAAAGAAATTACTGAAAGACACAAAATCAAATCTGTATCCAGTCTACAGCAATGGTGTTAGAATTATACACCTAAGCTAGAGCTGACAGGAATCACAGAAGGCAAACTAACACACTGAATTATTGCAAGTATCCTGCACAGACAAGTGCTGTGACATGTCAAGTCTCACTGGCCTGTTTGTGGGAAGGGGGAAAAAGGGGGGAGTATGCAGGGAAGTGAGAGTAGGGGAGGAGGGAGCAAAGCAGTCAACAGGGAGGGGATGTTGGAAAAATTTGCAATGAAGGTGATAGGAATACAAAGATGTGAAGTTTGTATCCTGGGCCAAGGAAGCTGCATAAATGTTCAGTGTAAACTAGCAGTCAAGCTGATGTGTGATAAAGTGCAGCCTGCTGTAAATACACTTCAGGGCTCCCAGTGCAACTAGGGAAGAAACTTGTAATTTGGAAGCGGGGGGGCGGTGGGGGGGGGGAGAAAGAAAAAGTAAAAAAAAAAATGCACTGCAAGCTTTTTCTCACATAATCTGTTACTGGAAAATTGAGAAGCTTGTCCAAGTCCGTGGGAATAAGCTGATGAGCTGATACTTAATAATAAACCATATTGTGTCATGGTGCGGAGTCATCTAGATCCATTCAGGCCACAAACTATATTACTTTATACAGCCCTGGCTGACATACATTTAAAGCCCTCTGCACATTAAGGAGCCATTAGGCTGACAGATTAAAAGTTATCTTGGAGCTAATGTTTCCATTATGCGTATCCTGGCAGTGGAACAATCAACACACTGTTCCTCAGATGTCATACTTTGTTTAAAAAAAGGGTAGGGGGAAGAGCAGGGGGAAAGGAGGGTATCCTTCCCTCCTTGAATGACATTGACATGATCAGCTTTGATCTGGGCATGTGCTGTCTACAGATTCTCTACTGTTGGCTAAAATAGGAGCATTTAGGGCATAATACTTTAAATCATTAACCAGTTCCATACTCCTCTGGGTATCATTGTTACAATTTAAGGTTCTACGCTTGGGATTTCTTTGGAATCTTTCCATGCTCATTGCAACTATCATCAGAGAAATATGTTGGGGGGTTGGAATGTCTCTTCCTAGTGAAAATGAAACAAAAAGCATGCAACAAAGATACACAACCAAATAAACAAAAACTCCAAACCAAATGCTTTTGTCTCTTCAGTGCACCTTTACCAGTTTTGCATTGTTCCTGTCATGGAGAGAATTAATGCTGACTTTATAATTAAATACTTGCTGTGAAATATGTCGAAAAATTAAAGCAGATTTTTTTTTTTTTCAATTACTCAGGCTCAAAAATTTTGTAGTTAGCTAGATACTGTAATCAAAGAAACCCAAGTGCACAGAAAGCATCAGTGTGCCAAATTTTAGGGGTGGACTGATGCTTATATATGCATTTGGATATACCGGACGCCCTTGAAGGAGATGGAGGAAAGGAAGTATGGGCTCGCATTCCACTGGCTCTCGGTGTATCTCATTCTCTCATCTGTGGGCGAATGGAAGCAGTAAAGACGGAAAAGGGCAGTAAATGCTCCTGGCAGGTCGGGTCTCAGCCGCGCCCCGCTGACCCCGCCGCCGGAGCGAGAGAGCTGTGCGGGCGGGCCCCGGACACTAGAGGGCAGCAGCTCTTTGTGCCAGCCCCGCCGCGCCGCGCCGAGCCGCGCGGGCGGGCGGCGATCGCGGGCGGCAGCGGACCCTGCATTGGTACAAGCTCTGCTGGCAGCCTCTCCACCAGGAGCCTGCATTGGTACAAGCTCTGCTGGCAGCCTCTCCACCAGGAGCCTGCATTGGTACAAGCTCTGCCCGCAGCCTTTCCCTGCTCCACCAGGAGCCTGCATTGGTGCAAGCTCTGCTCGCAGCCCTTCCCTGCTCCACCAGGAGCCTGCATTGGTACAAGCTCTGCCCGCAGCCTTTCCCTGCTCCACCAGGAGCCTGCATTGGTGCAAGCTCTGCTCGCAGCCCTTCCCTGCTCCAGCGGGAGCCTGACTTCTGCCGGGCTCAGCTGGGGGGCACCAGTCCGTGTGTGCTCTGAGCAAAAGGCTCGAAATGCTGTCGGGGGGCAGGCGATCTCCCGCCTCCAGCGCCGGAGGCATTTGTTATTCTCTCGTATTCGCGGCGTAAATGCCAGCGCTGCTTCGAACCACCTTTCTCTTACTTTTGTTAATGCAACGGTGCGACCACCGAAGTGATGTAAGAGACACCTTTTATATATTCAGAATGATGGAGGAAAAGGAGGTTCTAAAATCCCTTCCCGACCATATACAAAAGTTCAGCTGTTCAGTGTACACCCACCATACAATTTAGGAGATTTTCAGTTAATTTGGCTAACATATGCAAAAATGGCCTTTCTGCTGGCTGCTCTGTTCTTTGGGCCACATTCTAATAGTAAAACTTACACTACTCAGCAATGGAACTAAACCATAAAGAATGACAAGGTCATTAAGAAAACAAAAAGTGACTATAATTAAATCATACTTCACAAACCTTAACCATGCACAGATTGCATTAGCAGAAAATGCGAGAGGAAAAAAGAGGGAAGTTCTTTTAGTAACTGTGATAGAATTAAACAAATGTACCATGATTTATGGGACAGAAAGCAAACTTTTGGAATAATTGTTCGGAAAGTCTGCAAGCATTCCAATAAAATTACAAATTCTTCTGTGAAAAAAATTTGAGCAGCAGGGCCCTTCTGGAGAGTTTAGACATAAATTTGGCTCATCTCATGAGTAAAACTTGCTTTTGGATCTCAAATGTGTTCCTGCTGCAGGAGTTCACATTAGGGGGAAGAAAAAAAACCCATAGAAAATTCAGTCTGGCTCAACTGGTTTGAAATTTCTCAAGAGAGTCATCTGAAATAAAGACAAGTTGCTTTTTATTTTTAAAGCTGGGAAAGAAAGCCTCTCAAATAAAATTAAAGAGCATAATTAAATAGTGCTGCTGTCACATTATGATACTGTTAAGGGAACCTTCTTTGTCTGCCATTACTTGCTCCTTTCCACAAGCCCTTCCTCAGAAACAACAACAACAAAAAACATTTAAGCAATTGCTAACGATAAGATTGCTATGATTTTTCCTAATACAAAAATAGGTGGTTTTTGAGAAGCAGGTACTACAAGCCCCTGGATTCCTTTGATTTCCAGCAGAAGTTGAAGGCATCTGGCACTTTGTAAGACACATCCAGAGCCCACAACAACGGGTGAGCTCCTTTCTCTCTTCTGTCACTATTACTATTTAGCATCAAGTGTAATCAAAAGTTCATCTGCATCCAAACACAAAGTATTCAGAAAATATGTAGTTCTCTGGACTAAGTCTGGGCTTGCCTCTTAGTAGAATTTTGTTCTCTTCTATATGACATATAGCACCATCTGCTATTGCTAAATAGTTACTGGCCATAGTCTAGTTCCCAACCTGCCTCCAGTACCGAAAGCCAAAATATTGTCATCATTTTCTATCCTCAACTCTTTTACCCTTTCCTCAGTCTCCTTATAAAATATGCTAATAGGAGGGGGCTGAAGGTTAAATCACAGTGGCCAGTAGAACATAGTTTACAGGTGCAATTTTAGTCTCTATGGAAGCTTTTGCTAAAGATAAAAAAATGGGGACTAAGAAAGAGCTTGAGAGGCACATTAAAACCCCTCCATTAGGGTCAGAGTCATTAAAGTTTAGTTAAAGCACTAAAGACTTTCTAACAAGTATTCTGCTTAGTAAACATTTTCCACCAGAGCGTGGCTATTGGTGAGAGCTTTTGGAGTGTGTCAGTTAATCAGTATTCGCCCGCTTTGACAGCTTGAAATATTACTCACTTATTTGGCTGGCTCAAATTTGTCAGACTTGACTATGTCACAAGTTTACATGTCCCCATATGAAAAAGGAGCTCACTGGCAAAATGTTCACGATGGACCTAATAAAACACGTGTGGCTAGAAAATAATCAAGCAGCAGTGATCACTGTTATCACTCAGAAGCACGAAAAAAGAGCGACTGTCTTTGAGACTACCAAGCTAAACAGGAAGCAATAACCTATTACTTTACCAAATATCCTTTAAATGGTTAATGGAAGAATAAAATCTCCACCACACTCAGAGGCATTAAATTGCTTGGTTAAACCTGCATATACATTTTGGATGTGTTGAGTCATTTGTTGGTACAAAGAAAAGAAAGGCTTAAGACAGAAGCTGTCCCTCAGTCTTGCAGCCAAGGAAGCCCCTTCTGCCACAGGCAGGCCATTTAGGCAATACTCTTCACCTTTGCTCTCAGAGTGGGTGCTATTAAAACAGAAAGTCCTCTGAAGGTAGCAGGTAGTCTGGGATTAGACTGTCACATGAATTCACAGCAGGAAAGCCAGTCACACACAGCCACTGCTTGGTTAAATGTCTTCAACAACAGGGCACACGAGTGCTGCTGTTAAGCCTGGGGCACCGCTGAACAGCACAAACTGCCCTACAGAAGACCTTAAAGATCTCAGAAGTAATAACAAAAAATTACACAAGAAAGATCTTTTCAGGGATAAGGAAAGCTTAACCACTTACGTGTGTGCAGTGAACCCTGTGGTCCTTTCAGAGAGGCTCCTGGGAAGCAGCTATATGCTACTGAAGTATTTCAGTCTTTGGGCAAAACAAGCTTGACATCCCTGTTGGCATCTCTGCTGAGAACAGACACTGGCCTTACTCAGAAAACATCAAACGTGACTTTCTGCTAGCTGTGGCAAAGCTGAATACTGAAGGCAGGGGAGGAGAGGTCACAGAGGAAGCAGTAGTTAACAGGGTAAAGTGAGTGTTATAATCCCCAAATTGCAGTTGGACTGAATGCTTGCAGACAATCTGCCTGTCTATACCAAGACAGCCTCATTTTTCTTTCTTCTAGGAGAGGGTTAAGTATAATCTGAAGCTTGGAAAATGGCTGCTGTTGATACTAGTGAGGCCTTCTCTTTAACTAGATCCTTCAGGAAAAAACAAATTAATCAACAGCCAGCTGAAGTGGGTTTAATGATTGCATTCTGCATACAATCAGCTTTTCCCTTTTCAAGGGCCATCAATATGTCAAGGGAAGACATATCTGAAGGATATAGCTCTTAACATCAAGGTTATCTATTCTCCACAAGGCTCCCACTCCTTACTGGGCTGATACTTTACACTGGCTGTGTCTAACATTTTCATCAACTCTGCAATCAATCAAGGTAATAATGTTGTGCAAAAAATCAATTAACAACGCAATTAAACTTTCCTTATTATCTCAAAGGGCTGAAATAATACCTAAAGGGAAGATAGACTCACTGAATGCAGACATCCATAACCCAATGTGAAAGTGAATTATGAGGTTAGACAGATGCAGGCATGTACTGGCGCTGTTATTTTCAAAGGGATATATCTCATCCAGGCAGTGTATCAGTCACCACCAATCCCATACCCTAAAATTCCAAATTACTTTTAAGAAATATACGATGTGCAATATCCATTTCATATTCTCTTTTAGAGATAAACCCCCCAAAATCTGAACAGGAGTATTATTCAAAGACAAAATGATCTTTCAGAAAGAACATAAAATATAAAAGCTATAATAACATTTACATCTGTATACCACCCATGTCTGTAAATGCAGGTCATCAATTATACCTAATCTGTAGTGAATAAGGAACAGAAGAAGCAGCACAACATTTAAAGCCCAAAGGCTCAAATTTGCAAATACCTTGCATCAAGTACACTGAAAGAAGAGCCCCAATATAAACACATGCAGCAAAACCAGCAAGGACTTAAGTATCATTGCCTGAAAATAAGACAGAGTGCCTATATTATTTTGTAATTACATTCAATCCTCATGGAAACATCATTCCCAAGAGCTGAGAGTTTTAAAGTACATTGAAAACAGACAATTAACCCCTTGCTGTTGGGAGGATTTGGGTTTTAGCATAAAGATGTTAGGGAGTGGGGTGCTCAGCACACCAGCACAATGGAGTTAATATAGTTGGGAACCCAGGTGCAATAGCTTTGTGTCAGAGATGACTGGATAAGGATTTGAGGGAGGGTGGGGAAAAGAGGAGAGAAAGAATACATCTAAAATTAACTATGAAATGAGTGATCTTACTACTCCACAGTGACAACCAAAAAATATTATACAAAGAAAATGACTGTGACCAAGGTAGGTATTTTGTGGGTTTTTTTGACACCTATCATTTTATATCGCACAACCTGAGCATTTCCCCTCAGCCCCCCCTTACTCATTTCCCAACATACCCACACACAGTCTTCACCCTGGGTTGTTGTAATTCAACATTAGTAAAAAGAAAATGAAAATAGAAAACACTTAAGGGAAACCTATGTCAGAGTGACAAGCTAGGCTTACATCCTGTAGTAAGCTCAGGAAAATTTGGAAGCAGAAAATATTTCTCTTGCACACTGCACTTTGAATTCCTCTGTAAAAGGACGCTCCATGTGTCTGTGTAAGGAGAGGTGTTCTACAAAGCTGTTCTCCCAGCAGGGTTTGCTTAAGCACATAACAGCTGCAGTTTAGAAATGGTCTATTCTTACAATTAGCTCATGTAGTGCAAGTGGCTTGTTCGGACGAAGAATATCTTTTTTTTGTTGATAATTCTCCCTGGTTTTGTCTTTGTCTTGTACTTCCTGCTCTTCCCCCTGTTACCCCCATTCTGTAGAGTCAGTCATGGGTGAGATACAAATAAGTGTGACTAAAATTTTCCACAATTTTTGAAACATTACAGACTGTCCTGCATGGATTTGGGGCACTAATATTAGTCCAGGATTAGAGAATTCATCCATTTCTCTCTTAACCTTTAGGAACATAATTAATATGTTTTCATTTTCAATGACTTCATTGTGTGTCTATCAACTGGAACCATTCCTGCTGTGTATTTGATTCCACTGACGATGGGGTGTGTTGGATTTTAAATGATGTGCTAGCACTTCTGTTCCCTATATACTCTAGTTTATGTGTTATTCATGACTTGCATTTGGAGACATGGATGATACACAGATGTAAATGTTATTAAAGCTTTTGTGTTTAGATTCATTGTGAAAGACTTCTTTGTTTTCAGATAATTCTTTTAACCATCACAAATAACCATCAATACATGAAATCATCTTGAGACATTTTTCTTTCCTGTTAAGGTTTTTGATGAAGAGAATTTTTTATTCTCCCTAGTGTTCTCTCATCATCAAAATAAAATAGAGGATAAATTGACAGACAGCAGTTACACCTGCAGGATAACGTAGAAGTAAACCTTTTTGTCATGTGCTCATTATATAAAATCAAACCCAAAAGTTACTTTATGTTTTTAATAGCTGTCAGGACTGTGGCTCCCAGTTTAAGAAGGCTGTGACTGGCATTATTCTCAAACTGCTTTCACCCTTTAACATCACATTTGTACTCCTGAGGAATTTAAAAGCAACATGGTAAAGAAAAAGGCACTTCACCAAACCATGGTTTCCTATCTCCTTTTTCACTTAGATTAAACTAATTTTAGATGATTAGTTTTATAACAGTATTTGAATATTTTGAATATACAACAGACATACTGTGCATCTTTGTTGCACTGGTAGTATGCAGGAGAAAACTGAAACACAATATGTACTTAAATGCCTGGTAAACATCAACCTTGGAAAACATCACCCAGCCAGCAGTCAGAAGTAATTTTTTGTGATGGACAGATAAAACACCATTATATTTTTTCATTGTTACTTATTAAGGCAAGGGGTGAGCAGGTAGATTTGTGTGTTTGGACTGGTAAATCTTCAAGACAGTTGTGTGAGGTTGCTATACATAAGTACATATATGGCTTTGAACTGAAACAAAAGTGCTCTCAGAAAGCCACATTTCGTCACTAATAATCCTGTCAATTGACAAATCCTTAGATATTTTCTCTCAATGAAATTGAAGCTCACTTTAAATGTGAAGTGTTGGAGTTGTCACATTTTTTGCTTTAAAAGAAATATTTTATAGCAGATATTTTTACTTTTTATGTCTATTTTATCCATTAAGCCTATAATAGCAGCAGCCTCTCTACAGAACTCAAATATTCAGAAACCCCAATAAAAGGGATTTCTTTGTCTGAAGTTCAAGCTTCTTGTAAAAATCTGACTCAGACTAATTTAGTTAAAGTATAGCAGTTTGATCAAGAAAATAGCTTATTGCATTTTCTGTTGTTGGAGTAGTGTGTTGGATAGTGGTGGCTTGCAGTCCCCAATGCACCATTTTACAGAGAACTTCATATTTTGTTGTGAATAGTTATTGAAAAGAGAGTTTTTCATCTGACAGAGAGAATCAATTTAATGTCACCCACTCTTTACCTCCAATTTTCTACCAGCACCACCTCTGTCTGGTGCAATCTTGTTAATGTTTTGCTGTAGATACCTGCTGGTTTACTTCACCTGCCACTAAAGCTTACTGCTCTTGAGCAGTTTTGGAAAACTGCCTTTGAGCTTTATGAAACAAAAGACAATTTTTTAAGCTGAACCAAACTGCAACTTAATTCAGCAGGACACTGCAACACTGCTTCTAAGTCTTTGATGCTTTATCGAGAAAGCATCAAAGGATTGAAATACATATTCCAACCTTTCTCTTCCCCATTCACAGTGAAGACAGCTCAGGACTACTCAGTAGAGCATTTCTAATGGCCAAAACCCAAGAAGTCGTGGCTCAGCTGCCTTGCACTGCATTCCAGGCAAATTCTGGCCATTGTGGGGAGTGGCCATGGCATGGAAAGAGTAACCCACTCCCTAGTGCAGGATATAGGGTCAGGACAAAGTAGTGTGTCTGGAGTATCATCAGATAAGGCCATAAAGGTCCTTGAGATTAAAAAGCTACAGTATTTGGGACATGTGACAGGGTAGCAGAAGAGGGGAATTAAAAAAGGCCATTTTTGTGTGGTTTCACAGTTCCACACAGTTTCCACAGTGCCACACAGTTCTTCAGCTTTCACAGACTGTCTGGCCAATGTACACATTTCAGTCTTTTACTTTTCATGGTGTATATACTTACTTATTTTTGAGCTTGCTCAAAAATGGAAATAGCTTGTAATCCAGGGAGTAGATGAGCAACATTTTCAGATGCTCTTCAACAATTAGTTTGTCATCAGGAAGCAGGATACCTTATAAACATGACACCATAAACTACAACATTATTGAGTCAAATACAGATTAATTCACAATTCAATATCAGTAGCCACCTTAACTGAGTAGAACCTGATGCAACATAAAAATATGTTGAGATAAATTTGTTAAAATAACTAATTTAAAAGGTTTGCCTACCATTTCTATCTAACCAGAAGCATGTTCACTGCCTGTGAAATAATATAAGATTTTTGCTCTCTACTTGTCTGGCATAAATAGCCTTTGGTAAAGGCTTGGAGATCTTAAAATAGGAGTGCAGTCATCAAAATTTCACCAGATGACTCACTGCACTGTTAAGAGCAATTATTTAAATGTTTGAAATATTTTAGACAGTTGATGAAGTCAAGAGAACCAGTTCAGCCAATCACCAAGAAAGCAAACTGACCCACAGGATTTCAACCATCCTCCTTTTCTGATGTGTTTTCACAGTACACATTACTAGAAGCTTTATGAGACCACTTTAAACCATCAAGGGTCCATCCAGGTAAGATCAGCCAAAAAATGGGGTACTAAAACAGATTACAGAAAGTGGGTACAAGATGTTATTCTCTTTTTCTCCCATATATTTGAATATTTTGTTTAACAGGGAAGAAGTCTGTCTTCTCGTAAGACCAAATGATATGACAATGTTTTTCTTGACATAAAGAAAATAACTTCATGCGGTCTTTCCCATAGCCATGCAACTGTGCAGACCTGGTGAGTGTGGCAGTCTTGCATAGCCTCTTTCTCCATTTATAGCAAGGATGGTTAAGTTCTGGACACACATGGCTCTAAAATTTATTGAATTCAAGTGCAATTAATATCCAAGTCTCTGGGAAGCTTAAATAAAGCTATTACTCTGTTCAAAGGGGAAAAAAAAAAAGACCATCAAATGGTTATACTGAAAGTTATTTTTCTGTTTTTCTTTGTCTCAAAAAAGAAAGGGGGAGGGGGAGATGACTGTTCCATAATTATAAATCTTCTGAAACTGTAACTCAGGAAAAGACTTTTCAAATAAAATGTTTCCCAGAAAGGAATATTTGGCAGCGGTTGGCTCTTGTTTTCCCTAATAACCATTAAAAGTCTGCCCTAGTAAACCATTTTACTGCAACGTTTGAAATGGTAGAGTTTACATTTTATTTAATGAATAGTTGCAGAGCATTAAAGCAACATCTCGTCGGCAAAACAGCTCCTTATCCTCGCTTTGTCTCAATTGGTTTTTTTACATTTCATTTTCAATGACATGTCAGCCGTCTCTCACCAACCTCAAAGGAAAGTTGAATGCGGGGCTTACAAAGTTAAGCTGACATTTGCTCTCTTCCAATAAAAAATATTTAGTCCATTAAACATAAATACCTGTCATTATGATACATGGACTGGGTACAAGCCTCCCGTTTCCCTCTGATGTTTATTACATCCAAACAACTGCAGTGCCTGCATGTTTTCAACTTTAGTGTATTGATTAAACTTTTAAATGGCTGCCATATAACCCAGGGACATCAGGAAGATTAATTTGCGTCAATGTTCATCTGTAATTCATTAGCCATTTATTCTTTACAACCACATGGGCTATCAAGAAAATGCAGGCCATTTTTCACTCTGCACAGGCTTGGGAACAGATCCTGAAATTTGTGCTGCATACAAATAAGCTCCCCAGGCCCAGCCACTTAAACTGCTTGGCTTTTCAAAAGTTAAAGTTGGGAATAACAACAGAAAGAAGGGAACATAAAAAACCAGAAATGGACAAAATATACGTCCTCAGGGTACTAGGGATTTAACTGAGTTTGTCCACTGTCTTTTCATCCATGGATTATGGTTTCTTATTTCAGTCAGATTATAATAACTGAAACTTGTTACTGTGCAAAGGCCATAAATAAAATGAGCTGTACCCCCCTCTAATATCTTCTAAGATGCAGTTACTTGGAGAAAGCTAGAAAGCGGCAGTGAAGTATAAAAAGCTCATGCCTCAAGGAGGTTGTAGCCGTGAATCTAAGAAAAGGATGCAGCTTTAACCAACTCTCCCATTTATTGTGGATTCCAGTCTTGCCTTTATTTGGGAAAATGGCCAGCTAAATATTGGTATGTTTCCTTAGGGTAGAGGCAAGCCATCTGGCTCCTTGATTTGCCCTACTGACCCCCTTGGCACAGTATGAAGTGCATATTAAATAAGGAAAAGGAAAGAGAACAGCCATAAAGCAAACAAAAATGCACATGAATTTTACATTTACAACATGGAAAGATCAATGTAATGCATCCTGGTTCCTTTCCTCTCACTACCTATAAATTACAAAGTAGTGTCACTCTGCTAGGTAAAGGCATATTGGTACAGCAATAGAGTCATTGAGCCTAATGGCAGTAATCAAGATTCCAAAAATGAAGATCTCATAAGACAAATCCAACAGGTTCCCTGTTGCAGACAAGAATATAAACATAATAGCACCCTGTAAGAAACACAGAAATCTTCACATAGGTCTAATACATCAGTTAGGATGTAATCATCTCTACTTAACAGCTACGGTCACTATGCTGCCATTTTAAAATGTGGATTATGCATAAAAGAAAGGACAGAATTTGCTTCTAAAATCAGTTATGAGCTTACTGGTAAATATCAACAAGGGTGAAAAGAACACTGGAGTGAGCATCCTGCTTAGTGTAATCCTCCCAATGTAAGGCTGATGCCATGCCCAACCTGCCTGCCCCACCCAACCTCTTCGCAGCCACAGCAAGCTGGGATCTCACCAGAGACAGGACACTGTCTGTGGGAAGCAGGAGCCTCTCATCACATCCAAGGAACACACAGGAGGCAATGATGCACTGGAAAAACCTGAACTGTGGAGCAGCCATAGATTTTGGCCTACGTCCTCCAGCAGCTCCAAAGAATGAAATGCTGCCCTGCCATTACCTTATCACCAAAAATCAGCCATTTGCTGCTTGTCTCTGCAATTTGTATAGCAGTGCTTTTATAGACAATCTGCAGGTGGGATTGCTAAGCAGCATTTCTGTCAGTTGGCTGGCTTGTAAGTGCCCCAAAATAAGTGACCCAAAAAAAAAAAAAAAAAAGAATAAAATTATGAGATATACAGGGATATACTCAAAGCAACTTTTGGATATGATTTTGTATTTTATTACATGCTTGAAATTTAGACTGAGTTCATCGAAAGATTCATTACGGTTCATCAATCTCACAAGCAAACCTGAGCTGATTTGTGGTTTCATTTTGCACAAATACTTACTTTTAATAGGCAGGAGAAAATTAAATGAGTTTTGGTCAGATATCTGGATTCCTTTGAATCTGAAAGTTGAGTCAAAAAGAATGTTGGGAAATAAGCCAGTTTCAAAGCCATATGTACAAGGAAAGAAGTCCATTTATCCAAATCTGGATAGCTTTATACTGTACACATAACCTGACTCGCTCTGGTCTGCATCTGCCTCACAGCACAAGAAAAGATGAAATCTCAGCTTCAACTTTTTATTTTGGTTTTGTCAGCTTTAGTCATACCTTCAAAATAATTTAAATGTAATTTGTTTGGAGTAAATTATTTTTCTACTATGATAGGAGACATACCAGGAACTTCACAAATGAAAATATGTGGATAACAAATGAGTTGAAAATATTGCAAAATTTACCTAGCCTTAGTAGAAAAAAAATGTAGTGCTAAACCTGTAACTTGAACTAAGAAAAGCAAAGCAAATCATAACACAACTATGGAGTTTCTATCACATCAGGAAAAAAGAGAGCTAGTATGCAAAAAAATCGCAGGTGTTTTAGAACAGAGCCATTATAAATTCAGCAGAAAATTTTTCAACCTTACTTCTGCAGATACTGAAAGCTACCTCATGGTGCTCACTAAACAAAGTGTTTCCTTAGAAACTTTATTCTTTGGTCCTCTAGCATTAACTTATAGCAGAACACAGTTAAGATGCAGCCAGACCTTGGGGTTCAGTCCTTTAAAGTTTCCAGTATAACATATCTGAAACACCAATGACACAGTAAAGGAGTTGGAATCCCAAAAGGAGGCTCACCAATCCCAGATTCTAATTAAATCTTGACAAATTAGGTACAGCAGCCCAGGGGACCACAGCCACTGCGTTCACACCGTACAGCCTCTGTCCTGGGAATGTCCCTTGCAGGCTGCATGCCACAGCCCTGTGGCACAGGAGCAGGTTATTGTGGCTCACCATCACACCCGGGCTCTCTCATGCTGCAGGAATCTCCAAATGGGAGGACTAGGTGGCTTTGAACTCGTGCTTACACTGGGGGGGCCTAAAGCAGCAAGCTCAGGACTCAGCCATTTGTTTTCATTTTCATGTAATGATGTGTCTAGCTCTCATGGTTGCACAGAAAACTGTATCAACTCGAACCATATGTTAACTGAGGCAGCAATATGTTCTTAAATTGGCAGACAGCTCAAAATGACAGTTCAGCGAGATGTGAACTATTTTCAATCATCTCAATAGGGTGTTAACTCTAAACCCTAAACATTGCCTGTATATATATTTTGTTAACCATTTCACTACTAAATACCTCAAACAGTTCCTCCACACTTCTCCAAGACAGAATATCCCAACTCCTCATTTGAAAGAATGTATCCATATAAATTGGCCTAGTTACATACTTGGCTCGATCATTTTTAACATTTCACAATCAATGTATTTATCCTTCCACAATCACGAGGCAGTGAAGTGCTGTCATCTCCTTTTTAGAGATGGAGGAAAAAATGCGAGAACATGATAAAAAGGAAACAGAACAGAGATCATCTGAGTTTAAGCCTTTTGTCTGAACCAGTAGATTAGCCTTTCCTTTTACATGGAAATTATGTGGAGACAGCGAAAAATCCTCTGAATTAAAGTAAGTAAAAGAGGCTGAATATTTAAGAGCAGTATTATCCATATATGTACCAGATTTAGTTTTTAAAAGGTTGTGTGCAGTTCAGTTTAAATTAATCCAGTTCTTTCACTGAATGCCACAGAATTTTCAAGGATTTGCTCAAGTCTAAGGCCAGCTTACCACAGAGCAAAGAATCTGTTGCCCTTACCTCTAGCTGGTCAGTTTATTAATACAGTGTCTTAGCTTTAGGCCATAGTACACAATAAAATAAAAAAGACTAATGCAAATTTTAAATCTTGCCGCAGTTTGCCAAATAAACACAGGATCTGGATTAGTAACACTTTTTAAGATCATACATGCCTAAAAAATGTACAAAAAGAAAATAATAAGAGTTAAAAATATATTATTTTTTAGGTCTCAATATCTTTCTAGCTTTTTTTTTTTTTTCTTTTTTTTTTTTCTGGCCTACAGAAAAGTACTTTTTCCTACTTTTCCCAGGAAAAAGTTTTCCTACTTTTCCCAGAAAGTACTTCAGGTTTTGAGTCACAGAAGTAAATGCATCTAAGCAAGGAATGGAAGTTGGCTATTTATTACTCAGGTGACAATATAGGTTACAAGAAAGTATACAGTAAGACAAACCTTCAGCCTGACTAGACTGTATGGCCAAAGATAGCTGTGTCTCCTGATACCAGCCTAAGTCACTTTCAAACAACTAACTGCAAAAACTCTGTCTAGTTTGTGAAGTATTTTGTGATGAAAGGCACTCTACACATGTAAAATATTATTACTACATTTGCAAAATGAAATTTCTAAAAGAAAAAGCACAGAACACGCCAACAACAATAAAGCAATCAATTTCAATAGGATGCAATAACTTGCAATAAATTGCTTTGTAGACAAGGATTAAATTGTTTCAGCACCAGCCACCCAATCCAACTTAACTAACAAAGAGAAAAAAGAAATGAGAAACATTTGCTTAAAAAGCTCATAACTGTCAGTGTGTTCAGAGCACCAGCATATCCTGCTACACCTAATACCTTTGTCAAGGTGGCCTATCTGGAACTACTCTTTCCCATTCCCTGCAGACTTAAGCTGCAGAGTTTCCCTGCAGACTCCCACTGTATTTGCCAGTACTGGATCTCTGCTTGGGGTCTGAGTTTGAGACAATCCAGATCCACACGCACAGCCCCCCTTCCCCTTCCCCCCCTTCAGTATCACTCATCGCAGCTTAAGCTTGTCTGCTTTGCACTGGCAGTGACCTGGATGTTGCACATGCTGCAGTGCAAAGAGAGAACAATACCAGCAATGAGACTGCTCCTGTGATGTTGGTTTTTCATAAAGATGTGCTTAACATTCTTCCAACAACATTATTGTTATAATATTTTTTCTGTGCTCTGATTCTACAAATCAGCGTTACATTATACTGAAGAAGTGTATTTGGTCTTAAATCCTTGTATTAAGCATTCTGTTTGAACAATGGATTTAAGAGATTTGATTTGCTATTCCACAAGATATTTTAATAAATCAGCATCTTAATTCCTAATACTTTCTTCTATTAGCACATAAGATTTTAACTTTCTCTCCTCCACATTGTTACCTGCTACTTTAAGTAATGTCAAAACTGAGTCTCAAAATGACAGTGTCAAGCATCCAGAAGAGGGCTGATTGTCCATTTACATCATGGTCTTTGCCTTCTTCTATGTAAGACTAGAAAATTAGCATGAACATTTGGTAGCAGACTGTAAAGCTGTCATTCATCTTCATTTCCATGGGACAGATCAGTTAAAGCCTTGGTTGTACACAAAGCATTAAAACCACTTCTGCATGTTAAGTAATAACATGGCACCATGATGCAAAGTGTTGACTGAACCACCCTTTGGGATACAGTTACAGGAAGTCTTTACACTATGTAGTAGGATTCTGTGCTTTTAATTGCTGATCATTCTGCTGCAACATGACTTATGAAAACAACTGCATGTTAAATCATGAGTGTCAAAGAAAATCTTATGAATGTTCACATGATGATATCTTCAAATGAATTGAAAGTATTTTATAATTAAATTTACAAGAGTCCCTAAATCCCATTTTTAACTAAATTAGGTGCTTTAGGGGGGAAAAAAAAAACCACATAGGCCTAAACTGAGGAAGATATTAGACTGGCAACAAGAGAACCACTATGCCTTTTTATATTAACAGCACTAGATTCCTGTAATAAGATCGAAAAGAAGGAGGCTGGACCTGAGTTCTACAATATGCTGCAATGGTGGTCCACACACATCCCTCTCTACTGGGAAGAAACAACTTTCTATTCCACTTCTTTAAACACTTGGGCAAGAAGCTGCACAGAATCTGAAAGGACAAGATCAACTCCCTTGGTTCCCCATGGGCACATATTTGCCCAGCTGGAGTGTGGCCTGGAATCAGGACAGCTGGGCACATCACTGAGCACGGTGACCCCCAGTGCAATGGAGAGCTAACAGGATTCTCAACAGAGATCATGATGTGAGAGAGGAGGATTAAAATAAATGCCAGAGAGCACTGGAGTGATAGAGGAAACCCCTGTTTGATGGCATACATTCAGATCCAACTCTATGACTAGCACGCTGTTCCCCCTCTGTCCTGTGTTTTGGAGTGAACATGTCTGTGACTGCCACAACCTTCACTGAACTCTGTGCTGCCCACTCAGACACACACACTCTCAAAAGACTTGGAATTTGCAAACCACAAGAAGCCAAGGAAGGACTCAGACATCAAAGCCTCAGTACATTCAGAATGGCAGCTTCTGCTGACACATACAGCAGCAGAACATTAAGTGCTTAGGTAACTTCACCAATGAAAATATAGACAGCTTGAGACTTCCAGTTACTTATGCACATGTTTAATACTTTATGCATTGTTATCTGCTCTTAAAAGCTTGAATCACACTCATCTTACCCTTAGAGCCTAGTGCTTAGACACTTTAAAAACACCTGCCCCAAGAGTATGTGTGTGTGTGTATCTATATCTATATACCTATATCTATAGATATATCTATATCTAGAGAGAGAGACAATATGTGTATATATCTATCTCCTGCATACTTAGCTACTTCTACTGCCTTCATAAGGGGTTGGTGCTGTTGCAAAATGCCCACTACATTAGTCACATAAGCTGGGATTTACAGCTGAAGTTTTCAAAAAACTTAGCAGTACAACTGTGCTGGATGTTCAGAAGGCTTAACTCCCATTAGGCAATGAAAAGAAGCAGCTAGCATCAAAAACCACTGTGTGTCCAGCAGCTTACGCTGCTCTTCATTGACTAAAGAAACTGGAAAATGGGCTCCAATAAAATGGCCAAACTTACCTTAGTTAATATGTTTCCTTAATGTGCCATTACTCAAATTCAAAACCATTTGAAGTTTATTGCCGTTCATGGCACCTTGAAGAGGGGCTTTATTTGCTGAGTATTTGGCTACTTACAGTACTCTCAGTGAGAGATACTATATTAATTTCTCCATATCCTGGGTAACCAGTCTCACCTTCTAGAGAAGGCCTACATTTTCCCTAGTTTTCCTTTCTGGAAAGGAAATCTGGTCCTCAATCATATGAGCTCTGCTTGCAAATATCACTCAACATTTGTGTATTTATTTTAAGAAACAAATTATTTGGATAGTTTGGCTGTGGTCTAAAGCATTTATAACTATAGATTTTTATTCTGACACAGCCTACTGACTAGTTCCAAAACTCAGGACCAAAATCCAGATATTACCAGCTGAAAACCTTTCAAGAGCAATACAGAACACATGATAGCAGAAAAAAGGTAGATGTAGCATTGAGGATTTAAAGAATCAAAAATGTCCTAAAAACTGAATGTTCCTGTGGTATCTGTGACATGCTGGTGTTTAAAAAGTGAGGGGAGAAGAGACTAGTGAGCCAAGAGGAAAAGCTGGTCTTTGAATCTCTGTTCCTAACTAATTTGTTTCAAATTCTGCCACAGTCTTACATGTGAGAAATGACATTAAGGGCAAGGGGTGATAGTGCAGAGATAAAGCAACAAGAAGGTATTCAAAATAACTGCCAAGAAAAAAGCACTCATCTGATAAAAATTTAGACAGGAAGAATGCCAAAAACCAGGAAAGACACAACGGAGAGATTTGATGAGGTGATTGCTGCTGCAGTTGTCAGGCTTGTCAGTAGAAAGGGGATGCCAGATTTTAACTCAAAAATAGTGTCAGCTTAAAAGTTGCCTTTTTTTCACCACATGTTTCTAATTAACATAACATTAGGAACTTACTTCTGGCAACTATAAATAAAACTGTTTGGGACTTAGTGTAAAAGATTAGGTAGAAGAGTTCTTCAATATCTTAAAATAGAGGAAGAAAAAGAAACCTGTTATGAAGAGAAAACCCCCAACAACTTGTGCCACAGCCACAATCCAACAATAACCTCAAGATGGTTTTGAATTTGAATAATGGAGCATTAAAAAAAATACTCATTAAGTGAAATTTGACAACTTTAGTGAAGCCATTTATCTGTTTTACCTTGAACAAATTGTATGAGATGTTGTTCATATTAACTACAGTACTTAAGAAAACTACAAAAGTGAAGCTTCTCTTACAACTGAAAAAATGTGACAGACTGAAACCTAATCTTATTTGGCACTCACAATTTTTGCAATCCTACCCTTTACCACTGTTGCACATCTTTTTAAACATCCTGCCCCAACTCCTCTTTTGAAGAAATTTACTGCACTACTTCTCATGTGTTTGCCTAAATCTTAGGCACACTGAGAGACTAAAGTCTTAACTGGAAGAAGACACACAAAATAAGTTACTGAAATGCCCTTTTATGTGAGTATGAGGATGTTTCTAACACTAGGGCCAGCCTTTGGGATTGGAAAAAGCAAGTCAAAAGGACAGGTTTTCAATTTACAGCCTGGATCTTCAGCTGGGGTTAGTTGAAAGACTTGGCTGATTTACACAAGGCAAGAATCTGGAGCCATGTTTTCACTCTAATGAGGTAATAATTTAAATTAAAAAAAAAAAAAAAAAAAAGGAAAAAATTAAATTTAAACAGGCATTTCCAGGCTAACAAGAATAAAGGCCCTGGGGACTAATGAAGTCAATGAGGTTCATAAATCACAGGTTTATAATGCATCCACAGTAAATCTCTTCTATGTAAGAACTGAAAAGACATCGTCATATTATCTAAGCCTCTTCAAATTCAGCAGACAGCCAATATTGTGTTTAATTACTATATGCAGTGAAGCCATACACACACCCAACCCACCCCAAGCCAAGTTAAAAGGTCTATTCAAAATTCTGCAAGCCAAATGAAAACTTTCAGCATAGTAAGAAAGATATGTGTATTGTTATATGGTTTCTCATTTTTCACAGAGTAAATATCCACATCTTCACTAAGCATAATTGATCTGGCTCTGGACAGAATTACAGGTAGGCTGAAAACACAGTGGATGTATCTGAGGACTGGGGAGCCATTCAAACAAGGTACAGGCCCTTTCAAAAATTAAGTGCATGATTCTACTTCTCTGGTTCTTGTTGAAATGATTTAGCAGCAGTTGAAATCATTTTAATTAGCTCATGAAGAGAATGGCTAGTGCATTGTCTTTATTCCTTGCTAGGGTGAGAATGCATCATGTTCTTCTGCCTTTCAGGTTAGTAGATTACTTTGCTGCTGGAAACAACAAGCAGAGGAGGAAGCAAAGATTTGTCCATAGCCTATTGACCTTCATTCAAAGGAAGAATATACCATAGCTATCATGTTTCCTTCATTATGTCTGGAAAAAAGATGTGGAAGCATTTTGAGAGAGAGAGAAATCATCTACAATCACAAAGCCTCAGGATAACCCTGAATGTTCTCAGGGTCAGAAGAAAATATATTCTGATTAATGGTGCATATGCAGACTCTAGAAATTGACTTATTTATTTTCACATTTCTTTTTTCCTGGAGAAGCCACAAGCACCAAATAAAAGGAAACAACAATGGACGTGATAGCCAATGGAATACGAGAAATGAAAGCACAGCTACCTCTTGCAACAGACTGTAAGAGAGGGCCAGGTTACTACACTATTAGAGAATCAGCAGCAGTTTTGACATGCACCTAAGCTACTCAGTTTGCCCGTTGAAAAATGCTTTTAGCTTTGGTGCTGTTCCATTTTGATGCTGCTAAACTGCTTTCAGAACTTAAGCATGTTTGGATATACTTAGCACCATATATAGCCAATGATGGGAAATCAAGATTTGAGAAAACTGTTGTTAGTGAACTTAGGTGGGTGGCTCAACTGAGACATCCCCTACAAGTGCTTTCCTCCAGTAATTCAGATTCTGCCTATTGTTAAAACCAAATACTCATTGCTATCCCTGCACACAGGGCACTGGTAAGAATCAACACAAAGATGCAGATCATTTGATGATGTTCCACATCCAGGACAATATTGACTTTTGCAGTTTTTTGTTCTCACTGAAGCCATCAATCCTGCAAGCCATGACAAATGGCCACAAGAGAAAAGCCTGTGCCTATTTAGGATGCTAATCCCCATTTCAATTTCTAACTGCTTTTGACATCCTTTGGTAAGGGTCACTACCATTATATCTGAGCTAGTGGAACAGCCTGTGCAAGACCCATCATCTGCTTCCCTACAAAGTCAGCAGACTGAATTGGCAAAATCTTCCACAGTGAGCTGAGCTGACCTCTTCCAGCTTAGCCATGACCCAGTTTAACCTTCTGACTTTGCTTGTAATTTGTAACACTGCAAACCAGTGCAGATGTTCCTGTGCCAACCATCACACCACAGATTTAGCTTCTAGTGTTCAGGAAAGTGGTGTGCCTAGATTTAGAAAAATCCCATCTGTTGTCATAGGCTGTCTCTTCACTAGAAAGATATATCCATATTTGCATAGCCATTTGTATAAAAGATAATGCAGTAAAGGTTTCCATTGCAACCTGGCCACAAAAAGGTCAAGAACTTCAAGAGAAAATAAAAACAGTGTGATATGAAATAACCCTCACCTTGAAAT